>JAMZEH010000019.1:10130000-10215000 GCA_024699665.1 Ostrea denselamellosa | reverse complement strand
GTTTCGGTGTTATCACAATTATGGTACACACAAGTTCATTCAGTATTGTTATGAGCCAATTTCAGACGAATGTTAGTATAGAATCTTTAACATTTGTGTGTGTGTATATATTTATGTGTATAGTAAATTTGTATATGGAGTCAATATATTTATAATGATGAATTGTTGAAATTGAACATGGCCCAGGAGGGCACTTAAATGGTGAATAAATAAAAATGAAAATATGATTTTTATTTTTTTCACAGGGGAACAAGTTTCAGCCACCATTGGCGGGGCTCATGATGTACAACAATGAACACTTTGCGCAGCCTCCACCAGCACACATGGGAATACCACCAGTCCATATAGACCCCAAATCAGGTGAGCAAAGCACCCACCCCACCCTCAAAAAAATCCCCACAATGGAAAAAAAAAGTCAGTAAGATAATATTTCACTCTCTGTTTCATTCATTTATTCTATTATTTCATTAAAACTTCAAATACTAGGTGAATTCCAAGTTGGGTATACACATGAAAAAGAATGTTAATGTAGGGGGTACAACTTTGAAGATTTGAGCTTCAGAAGGATTGTACCATAGTTAAAACACCAAGCCACTTAATACCTTACAGCTGTCAGTGGAAGAAGAAGAAAAAAACAAAACAAATGCAAAAAGTTCAGAATTTCACATGAATTAAGATGAAAGCCACAGTTATAGTTTAGCAGTTTGAAATTATGGTTTTGAGCTATATATGGTTGATATTAATGAAACAGACTCAATATGCAATACTAACCCCTTTGTTTATTGCTAATGTATTATGGTCTATGTAGATACTGTTTCTCCCCCAACAAATTGTACATCCAGAAAATTACCTGCTGAACTGGGTTAATTGAAATTCTTCTTTTTTGAATTGCATATTTTATCAGATGATTAAATAAATAAGAAAAAAATATCTTGTGGAATGAAGAAATAAAATGCCATTTTTCTATGTTAAGCCTGATATGGTAATCTGTTTCCCATTTCAATTAGAGACATATTAAAGAAGGGATAAGTGTCACATTCTCCATCTACTGAAATTTCAGTCATTTTCATGAAAGAAAAATGAACCTCATTATGAATTGACCATTCATAATGAAAAAAACGACCATAAATCACTTTTCAAAAGTGATTTCTTGCGCGCACACACACAAACAAAAAAAAAAAAATCAGATAAAAAGAGGGTATGCCTGCATCTTTCAGCCTTTAGCTTCATAATGCAGCCATGACAGAAACTGTGATATTTGCATCTGTGACAATTCAAAAACCATAAATCTGCCATTTTGATTGCAAGACTATAATACTCTCCAATATCGACTGGTCTGTTAGCCTTATGTTGGTCTAACAAACAGCTCATAATGATCCTAGGGAAAATTGTCTCATTTAATGTAATTTTATTTGCTTAAAATCATGCAGGATCAATTATTCATATAAAAAAAGGTTATAACAAAAAATAATACCATAGACAGAGGCTAGGCAAAATAAATTTGCTTGCATTAGGGTTTGGTGAATTACCATTAAAAAAAATTATAATAAATATTTTAATTCAGGTTATCCTGTTGATCAGTGATACCAATTCAATTTAAATAACAGATTGCATAACTGTGAGGCAAAATTGTGTTTCACAAAATTGTTATGTTCGCTGAATATGAGAAAATATTAACTATTAATTTGAAGGGATTTTTTTTTTTTAATCAGTTGTATTTTGTAAGCTTTGAGGGATGGTTTTCACTCACCAATTTTATTTCTAATGAGAGAGAGAGAGAGAGAGAGAATCTGTTGTTTTGTAGTTATGGGAAGCAAGTTTCATTTGTAATTTTACAGTATTCATTCTGATCAAAAGGCAATTTATGTAATTAAAGGATATGAATTGAGATCTATATATATATTTTTTTTTTAATTTTTTTTTTATATTTTTTTTTTTTAAAAATATGTGAAATAGTTCACAAGTTGTACATGAATACTTGACTATCAGAGTAAGTTCAACATGGAAAAGAGAACTAAAATTATTCAATAGTTTTAAGTATGTAGACAAGTAGTTTAAGGGCAATACATTGTATTTTGAAGTGGTTGTTATAAACCTGATTGCAGTCAATTGGCCAGGATATGTATTATACACCAAGTGAGAAAGAATAAGATTTGAATTTTTAGTTTAGGTGTTAAAGAAGATTGTGCATTTTTTCAACCAGAAAAAAAAAAGAAAGAGAGAAAAAAAAATTGCAATGGGAAGTCCAGGTTTCAGATCTCAATCCTGGTGCCACATCGAATCTATGGCATTTAACTTTAGTGACTGTTTCTGTGTCAAGTGTCCAGCATTAGGGGAGAAAGCCAGTCGTCTTTTAGATTTGACTTAAAAACAAAAGTTCTGTATCACAGTAGTTGTAATTGGTACAATAACCCCCAGCTTGTAAGCACCATGCGCAGGTCAAAATTTGTGGCACTTCACCTAAAGCTAATGATGTTTCTACTTCAGTGAAAAATTCTCTAATGGAATGTTGAACAACAAACAAACAAAATTTTTCAATAACAAAAAAAATTAACATATAAAGTATCTAAAATGATAGTTTCTCCAAAATAATTATGCATATATTTCCTTATAGAAAGAAAAATGAATGCCTGTAATGAAATGATGACTTATTTACTCTGTTTATATTTACAGGTTTACCAAGACATCCCATGTATGCCTACCCTGCCCCAGGCCAGTTTCCCCCACCTAGTCTGTATGGGCCAGATCTCTCCCAGGTTCAATGGTGTGTATTGAGGATTCTCAATTAATAATGAACTTCAATTAAGATTTTGTTTGTTTTCCTGTTTTGACCAACATATAAAAATTGTCCCAATTAATTTATTGAAGTTTCTCTGAAAATATTTTTTATTTATACAGTTTGTAATGAAACTTTTTCAATTTTTTTTCTTATATGAAATAAGTAGAAATTATTCTGTTGCATTGTCAGCTTCTATATACCCAAAATACTTATTGGATGCCTTTTTGAGAGGGGGAAAAATTGATGCATTTTTTACCCTCTAGAATATATATCCTGCCTTCCCACTATTAAGTCAAAACGATAGGTATTAAAGTTAAAACAAACAATATTTTAATTTACCAAAACCTTGCAATAGGTCTAAGAAAGTGTAATTTGGAGAGGACATCTTTGCATCCTGTGCTTATGTGTGTGGTGGAGGAGTGAAGGGGGGGGGGGGGGGGGTGTTCCAAATTTTGGGTAGAATTTGGTCTGGGGTTTTGTCTCTCTCTCTCTCTCTCTCTCTCTCTCTCTCTCTCTCTCTCTCTCTCTTTCTTTTTTTTTTAATTATTATTATTATTTTATGGGGGGAGGGGGAATTGATAAACAATTTTATGGATGAGCACTGAATGCACGGTCAAACTGAATTTAATTTACTGGAATATTTACCAGTTTGACTTGGGAAGTAATCAGAATGCAAGGTCATGCAGAATAGCAAAAAGAAAAGAAATTCATTGTCGTAAACAGCTTCTGTGCAATGGCAACATGAAATTTGTCAATATCCAATTGTAAGGAAACACCCAGTAGTTGAGAATCTTGCCATAATTCATTATATAAAGTACCCCACTAAGACGGCCCATAATCTCAAAAGATCTAGTGAACTTTTTTGTGCACACCATCTGATATTGGCCATGGAATAACCAATAAAACAATTATCCTGTGTCAGAAGTAGATGGTAAATTTGAGGATACACTTTTTCACCATCTGTTTGATTGTGGCAAGAGGAAATGAGATATTTCTGAGTCTCTTTTCCATTTTTACCTGAGTCTGACACTTAAATCTTCAGTTAAAAACATGTGTAATACTTTGTGATTAATGGCAATTTCAAATAAATACATAAGGCCTACCCAAGGCAGGCTGTCTTTGTGTATGGTTTTTCTTTGGGTTTTATATTGTCAAAGCCTACACAATTTTATACGAGTTCCAAGATGGAGGGATCATTTTCCTATCCACTGATTTCATAAACAGGGAAAGAAAAGAAGCTCATTATTGTGTACTATGAGGTCAGAGAGAAAAAATAGACGATACGGTTCCGATTATTTCACTACATTAGGCAGTAATTGTCGATGTACCTGCCACTGTGTCATCTCCTGCTTGTCGACCTACGAATATTAAATTGGGTATATTCTGATATGGAAGTTTTCAGGGATGGCTGGTAGAATCTTTATTTATGTTTCCTGCCTTGGAAGAATGGCAAGATGAAAATGACATCTCAAAAGAGAGATTTTGATGTGTATCTATACTTACATTCTATAAGTTTGAACCTTTAGGAGATTTTTTATCGATGTGAAATTTACATAAAATAAAGACTACAGAGATATTAGATGCACGAAATTCCGAGGGAGAAAATTCAAATATGACAAGTTTATGACATAATTGGTGGTCTCTGCAGACAGATTTTTTGGGCCAAATTTAGATTGGTTTTAATTCAAATATGTGTACATGTAATATAAATAGATACAATGTCAATTTTTAGTGTTTTTAGTGTTCAAACATGCAACTAAGAGAGCAGTTGCTAATTATAAGTTCTTTGAAATGTTTCATTCTCAAAAATATTTCAAACTTTCTTCATCATAATAAGATATTTAAATTCATAGTGGGGGAAAATAATAGAAATCCATTAAAATGATATCATTTTGTTTATCGTTTTCTCTTTATAGTTGTTGTGAATTAACGGAGATGTTCCGCAGTGCATGTTTTGTAATTTCAAATTGCTTTGAATGGGAGTTCATTTGCTCTAGGTAACATGGGACTTGACATCTAATGACAAAATATATTTTCTTTTATGATAATATTGAATAGCCCATGGCATGTGAATGCATCAAATCTTTTCCACCTTTTTACGACAAGCCTCTATAATCTTTGTATTGTATTGAAGGGTAATTTGAAATTGTAAGAGAATTATGAATTTCATCACTTCTCGGGTGCATATCCATTCATTTGGGATCTTAATCAATATTTGCATATTATGTTTGCTAATGTAGGGATTTGATATTAATTTTGATATTTAATAAATAGCTTTTCTCTCATGAAGAACACATAAATCCATGGCAATTAGAAATGAGATGTAATTTTCTTTTTGACCAAGTTTTTCAAAGCAAAAATAGTAGATGTACTTTATTCCACTCCTAGGACTTGGGATTGTGAGTGGTGATGATCGATGAAGTATAGGGTGTTATAAGTATTGGAGTACTTGATTTACACAGGATTGAAATACTTCTCTTTGACTTTTTTCCCTGTTGACAAAGAATTTAAAACAAGTATTTCCTGAATAAAAAGAAATGACTTTTTCTTGTGAATTGCATAACAAGGTTTGATTTCCTGATGGTAAGGATGTTACTACTTGAAAATCTTTATATTGCTTTGATAATACATGCATGTAGATAACTTTAGATTTAAAAATAAATGCATCACTGAAATATTCTCCATTTTCTGAGCACAGATTGATATGTGTACATGCACATGAATCAATGTACATTTGAACAAAGTAAGAGATTTCTATTGATTGTGTGTAGAAACTCCCCCCCCCCCCCCTCCACCCAAGGAATTCATGTAACTGGTATGTTAAAATATGTAATCAAGAAAGTAAGTGTTGTGAATTTTGCAGGAGAGGGCCATCTGGCTATCCCATTTCCTCAGGTGCCTTTTCTGGGCCTTACCCACCTTCATTAGTCAACACCTCCTCACTCTCACGATTTGGACATCCCGGTCTATTTCCCCCTCCAGGCCTCCATCCAGGGATGCCTCACCCCTCCATGGTTTCTCCAGGAACCAAGCAAGAACCCAACCCTCATAACCAAGACAGGTGAGAAGTTTAAAAAGTAGTTACTTATGAAACACCAATGCTAGTCACCATTTTTCGGGCTTGTCATGTTTTCAGAAATATATTTTCGTTTTTGAAAATACATGAGAATATGAACTGCAGTGTTTCACAGTAGCATACTTGATGAGGCCCATAAGTGCTTTTGAAAAGCATGGTTTTATGAAGCATTGCATTTCATACCCTCATGTATTCAGAGAGTGAAGTTTATGTCTTGTGTTCTTCTATTGTTTCTGCCAAAATTCCCAGGTATATTATATCGGTATTCGTACATGCATTGTTTACAAGTGCAACACATTCATGTCATTACAAATTGTAGAGACATAAAAGGCAAAAACATTGTGAATGTAAATATACAGCTGTAGCTCTGTCCAAAGATCCAGTTCACACACGTGAAACATTGTCAACTTCTCATGTGATTT
This sequence comes from Ostrea denselamellosa, assembly GCA_024699665.1. Classification (NCBI taxonomy): domain Eukaryota; kingdom Metazoa; phylum Mollusca; class Bivalvia; order Ostreida; family Ostreidae; genus Ostrea; species Ostrea denselamellosa. Next base: position 10,208,723 of record JAMZEH010000019.1, on the reverse strand, counting down.
TCGATGACATTATAATGAAGAAATAAATGTCTACATTGTTTTTATGTAAACAGTGAAAGCATGAGTTGCTGTTTATATGGGTATTACTCGTACTTTCGCTGCTTTTATGTCCCGTACCCTGCACATTTATTCCTCACATTTTGTGATATACAAGTTTAGAGGTTGGTGCTGTTATTGAGAAATAAAATACATTGATACAGCTTAGGTTTATTTCTGATAAAATATTGGTACATCTATATATACATGTATAGTATACAGTTTCTATAATTCAACTTTTCGAAGAATAGCATTGGCACGATAACGACCCCTCGCTGCTATGGCCCTTAATACCATGCACAAGTCTAAATTTGTGGTTCTTCACCTACATATCCTTATGAGGCAAACATTGTCTAAGGGATGAAAATAATCATTGTTTTCCTAGTATGAAATTGGTAAATAGTTGCAGAAGAATGTAGAGAAAGCAGCACATTTTGAAGAATTGTTGCAAGTAACACACACCAAATTTGTAAATAATAATAAATATTTCAGCTTCCTTGATTGATTGATTGACTCCTCTGTTTTCCGTCTTGTTTGTTATTGAGACCTTCGTTAGTTTTAGGTTGATCATATTACTGTTTTCTTGTAGGTCAGGGTGCATTAAATAAAAACTTTTCTGCTTTTTGAGAATATGTACATAAATATAATGTTTAATCATTTGAATAAAAAAAAGAAAAGAAGAAAAGACAACAATACATTGCATAGCAATTAAGTGCAAATGCTTTGATCTGCTAATCAAAAGAAGATTATTGCTTTTCCAAATTAAAAAAAAAATTACATTGGATTTCGTATTTTATTGTTCTGTACGTGTTGGTAGTGTACATGGTCTGTTTCAATTTTCTTATTGACACATATTTCGTGCCGCTTAGACCTTGTGGCCTTTGACTTTCTGACATATATATATATGATTGATTTAGTGATTCATATGTTGATCAGGAGAGCTGATTAATATTTTCATTAAAAATAGAGAAGTTATGAGAAAAATATTGTTAGGTGGACTATATTTAGCATCTTTGTGGTCTATCGATGTCCCTCATCTTCGTAATGCTCTGGGTGGGAAGAATGTACTCTCTTAAGTTGTGTTTAATTAATGAACTTTGGTTAGACTTGTAGAATCAATATTTTTTATTCAAAGGCAAATTTCTGGGATTTTATACTTTTGGCTAGAAAAATTTCTTTTTACCTTCTCATCACAATGTGTATATAAGTCTACATCATGAAAATCTATATTAATTTGGATAGAATTTAATAATTTTCTAGAAAAATTGATGTAGATTTAATGTTGTTTGGCAGAGACTATGCATGAATGAATTTTTAATGAAATTATTTCTTTGTTCCTGGCAAATATAGACTATCATAAAATACAATCGATTGAAAAACAATTTTAGTACGTTTTTTGCTCACCTGAGCTAAGCTGAAGTGAGCTGTTGGTTGTTTTTGTTATTATAAATTTCATCTTCTCTAAAACCATTGGCCCAATTTCATTCAAATTTGGTACAAATCATCCCTTGGTAAAGGGGATTTAAGATTGTTCAAATGAAGGGTCATGCCCATTTCAAAGAGGAGATAATCAAGAAAAGGCAAAAATACTTAGGGGTCATTTAAAAATCAAGAACCATTGGGCTGGAAAAAATTAAATTTGCATGAAAGCTTGATTATAGAATCAAGTTTGTTCAAATCACGGTCCCAGGGGATTGGGTGGGAGCACAATAGAGGAGTTTTACATATCTTTTTTTATTTTAAAAATAAACATTCTCAAGAAAAACAGGACACCAAGTCATGATAGTATGCAGGCATCTTCAGGTAGTGCATATTCAAGTGTCTTCAAACTGTGGTTCCTGTGGGGAGGGTGGGGCCACAATAGGGGATATTTTCAATTCAGATTTGGTGGGGGGGGGGGGGCAACAGGAGATCAAGGTTTTATATTGGAATATACAATATGTTAACGAAAACAAATTCTTTTCAAGAGTAGCAAGACCACACTAAGTCATATTGAAATGCAAATGTTTTGAAGTTGTGTGAATTCAAGTTTTTATGCTCCTGTGAATAAAAGATGGTTTGTCCTCAACTTTAACATTGCTCATAACTTTTGAATGGTTTGTGATAGGGCACTCATATTTCATATGTGCATTTCTTATGACAGGACCTTTTTTTTGGTACTAAGGTTTTAGCCTTTTAAAGTTTACCTTGGAGTAAAACTTATTTTTAAGAAAACCTTACCAAGGCATTATCTCCTGGTCTATTTAAGTTAGGGCTTTTTTTATTTAGTATGTAGATTCCTTATGGCAAGACCTTGCATTTCATACCATGTTTTATTACCTTGTGACCTAGTATTATAGTTATGTTGTGACCCTTTGAGGCTAGATTGGAGCTACAGAATGGGGCCAAACATTTTCATGGGAATAAAGATTGAAACAAAAAATATCTTTTAAATATCATAACTGAACAACAGAAGGGCCAAGGTTACTCAGGTGAGTAGTGTGATCCATGGGCCTTTTGTTTGACAGATTGAAGTATTTTTAGATCTATATATATTATGCCTATAAAAATTGTCATGAATAAAAACTGTAAATTTGTCTTGCATAAAAAAAAAAAAATGCAGTTGTAGTGTAAATTCATAGAAAAAACAAATTCAGGAATAGAGGATACACGATATCGATTGTAAGCATACAAACCTTGTAATCCACTGAAGAGGTTTATAGAGACTGTATATTTCTGATTTTAGTTTTGTATTTAGAGCGTATTATTGGTGACAATGTGTTATTTTTTCTTGATACATTTGTCATTTTTATCTATTCTGTTGAAAAGTTCAGGAAAACAAAAATGTTCCGTGGGGAGAGATTATGAAGTGAAACTTTTATACATTGTAGAAACAGTACCTTAGATCAGTATGGTGGTGGTGGCCCAAACACCGGTCATCATCCCCCTGATGAGAAAAAGAAAAACCACATAAAGAAGCCACTCAATGCCTTCATGCTCTTTATGAAAGAGATGAGGGCACAAGTGGTGGCCGAATGCACGCTAAAAGAATCAGCAGCCATTAACCAAATTTTAGGGCGACGAGTAAGTAAAAAAAGGACAGTTAAAATATCTGCCGACTTTTTTTTCTTGCAGAAATACACTAGATGGAGAGGCTGGTAAACTCTCTGGGAACCTTACCGAGGAAAAAAAGAAAAATTATGTAAAGAAACCTTTAAATGCTTTCATGCTCTTCATGAAAGAAATGCGAGGCAAAGTCGTGTCTGAATGCACGTTAAAAGAATCGGCAGCTATTAACCAAATATTAGGTCGCAGAGTAAGTATTGAAGTCATTCATGCAGCATCTTTGTAATAAATAGTGTGCAAGTAGAAAAGTACAGCAACATGAATTTTATATTCTGGCTATGGAACGGCATGTCACATGTATCAAATGATACCATGGGATTTGAATTTGAATGGATGTCATAATATCTCAGAAGAATGTACAGATTTTTATTACTTCTAGATTACAAAATATTGGTTAGTGAATGGGCTTACTTCTGTCTTTTTTTGAAGCAATATGGTAGAATTTTCAAAAGGAAATGAAAGTTGTATGAGGGAATGAAAAATGTTTCACCTAGTGTGCAGGCATTATGTGTTACAAAGTTAATGCAGTTGGTCATATTACCTTTGCAAAGTTGAATGGATTTTATGTCACTGTTTCCCTCAATTCATTTATGACGTGCTGGTATTGTGTTTGGGAGAAGCTAAGGAAATTGATATCTTGTGAAATATTGAAAAGATCACTACCAGGCTAGTATTTCAAACCTTTCAAAGCTTTTAATGCAGGCCCATATGGTGCAAGTAACGTTTAAAAGTCATTGTATGAATTTGCATGCATTTATTTGCTGCAGTATTTCAATGCTTTTTGTGCACAAGTCAGCCTTATGAGAGCAAGTTTGTCAATAACAGTAAATATGATGGTAATGTATGTATGGTTTTATTGTCAGAAATGAGGTCAATTTATCTGCAAAACATTGCTATCGATTTGAAAATTAAACTGGGTGAGGGGAGACAATCCATTCATTACTGAATATCTTTCATTACAGTGGCATGCATTAGACAGAGCTGAGCAGGCGAAGTATTATGAAATGGCGAGGAAAGAAAAAGAATTACACATGCAGCTGTATCCTGGCTGGAGTGCCCGAGATAATTATGCCTGTCACACAAAAAAGAAGAGGAAGAAAAAAGATGGTACCCCCAGCAAGGGTAATGTGAAGTTTTTCATTTATTATTTGCGTGACAGTAAAATTTATTTTTCTGTAATGATATATACATTTATTTGCAGATTTAACTATCACTTTTCACAGACATGCATGCAAAAAAAATTTTTTTATATTTGATGTATCAATATTTGTAAACTTAAAACTCTTAAGGAAATACATGATGTTTCTCAGTAATTCATAATTTTTCGTGACATTTCAAGTGTAATTCACTTGCATTCTATCTCATTTCTATAAAAATCTTGGGGTATATTACCTTGTCTGTTTCAGAGTTAGCATATTTTAATAGTTCCTGGTTGTTTAAAGTAAAAATGTAAAAGTCAGTTCTTATGTATTACAGTAAGTTGTATAAATGGACATTACTTTAGCAGAGGAGAGAAAAATCTTTAGAACAGTCGGGTATCAAACCTGGGACCCCTGCATTACTAGTTAGATGTTCTAATCACTGAGCTGCCCAGGTTGATATATAAAGTATAGGAATATTATTACAATATAAAATTTAAAACTATTTTGGAAATCATGCTACTCTATATATTGAGGAAATGAAAAAATAATTTCAGAAAAAATATTTTGTCAGAAACGTTGTGTATGTCCTTAAGAGATGATAATTGGAATTCAAAAATTATATTCAATTAAGTCTGTGCATGCATGGAATTGGTGCTTTTTCTTGAAACAAGTTTCTTACTGGAAACTTGTTAAATTGATAGGTATTCTGTATTGTCTTGCAGATTGTAGCAATCCGAAGAAATGTCGAGCTCGGTATGGGGTAGATCAACAGAATCAATGGTGTAAACCCTGTCGGTAGGTACTACACTCTTTTGGTGGGTACAGCACTCTGTCGTAGGGTACTACACCCTGTCAATCAGTGAGTTGTACACCTTGTCAGTTAGTAAGTACTACACCTTGTCGGTGGGTACTACAGCCTGTCGGTGGGTACTACACCTGGTGAAAGATTATACTCACTCAGCAGTCTTTCAACATGATAAAATGAATCAAATCTCTTTTTCGATTTGATGAAATTTCTTAATTCTTTATGTAGCAGCAGCACAAATCATATGAGGGTAAAGTGGTGTGCATTTTTTGACACCATTTTTTTCTCTCTCTCTCTCAAAAGATATCATGATGTAGGGTTTCATTCTTTTAATAAACTGGGGTTTTTTATATAGTAGATTTTTACAGTGTATTTTGATTATTTCTTTTGAATGGGTTTTACTTCTAACATCTCTAGATTCCTTGAATATCAATTTTATCTTGGAATGCTTACGATACTATACATTCATGTTTATGTATTACCAGTACAAATGTTGGAGGCTATTTTATTATCTTCGTTGTATATTAATCTTCACATTTTCAAGTTTATCCTCCATAAATTATTCCTTTCAAACTTCAGCATTAGGACTCTTCATATATATTTCTCAATGTTATATTGAATTTCACTAGTTTTGAAATGGATAGACTTATTCTTCTGATAGCTAGTATATCTCCTGGTCTCTTCTTCTTCTTCTTCCCAATAATGGCCACCATCAACATGTTGATTATTTTGCCATATCCATTTCCCCTAATTCTGAGAGATCCTGTAGGTTTTATATCATTTCAGGTCTTTGCATGAAAATTCGTGCGAAACAGCTGATGTAAAACCGTCAAATCCTCCAGAGGTATTACAATATTCAACTTAATCAGAATGCTGCTTGTATCAGTATGCAACTTAGACGCACTACACTGCAGCCTATATGCATGCTCTACCATTTTTGTATGCAGCCTACAATTAATGCTTAAAAAAGATTTCCATCCTTTGCAGGACATTTTTACCAATCATACATTGCATTTACTCATCAGCTTAGTAAAATTTGCATGTTGCCATAGCAACAGGGAGCAGTCATTATGCATAGTTTTTTGTTTTTTTTATCTTTTATATATGTATGCTGTAGATTAATGAGAGTTTTCTTTTTTGTGTGACAATGTTTGATTCTATGCTATATTTTATTGTTATGATGTTTGCTTTTGATGTTTATTTGTATTTAACCAAGAAAAAAAATTTAAATTGCTTTTTACTTAATTTACATCATCAGTGCTTAACATTGCAGTATGGTACATGCTGATTATTATGCTACTTGCCAGAAATCTTTTTTGTTGGAAATGCATTTTCCACCTGCTTTGTCAAATTAGTTTGTTGTTTTTGAAACAGTTATTTTATTGCAAGCTGAAATAATGTTTTAAATTAGTTGATAATGGAGGCAATAGTAGAATATGTTTTGTATGCTTTGTCATGTTATGTAGTCAGCATAATGTATTCACAGGCATGGACCAAAGGCTTCATTGAAAATTTAACATTTTTACCATGAATTTAAACAAATGGTTTCAGCACATTTTAAGGGAAGAGAAGGCTGATAAATACCTCAATTCAGTCAAACAGAATTTTAGAATCATGATCTAGTTTGGTTTTACTTCCTTGAAGGAAGGTAAAATTGCTTTATCTTGCAGTAAAATGCTTATGGTCTATTTTCAGGAGGAAGAAGAAATGTATTAGATACAGGGTGGATGAGGATGGTAACGAGTATTTTTATGATGGCGATGACATATTAAGTGACAGTTTTGCTAACGAGGACTCGGTGAACGACAGCGATTCCATGACAGGAAGTCCCATGTGTCACTCGGTGACCAGTGACGATGCATTCTCCTCGCCATCAAAGACTTTCTGTCGAAACTCACCCTCTCCATTAAATCTTGCTGCCAGGGCTGGTGGGCGACTGGATTTGCCGATGCCGAGTGAAGACAGGAATGGACTGTTACGTAATGCAGGCCATCAGAGGTCTGGGGAGTTGGAGGAAGCATGTCAGGAAATGGACGATTTAGATGTTACCCTTACAGCCACCCCTGTCAAATCGCATCATCGGAATAATAACATACCAGTCACTTAAGATACAAAACCATGGGATCAATGTTTTTATTCTGTAAATAAAACATATATTTCTATTTTTAAATCAATATCATCAATCATTAAGTGTGAAAGTTTTCTCTTTCAGATGATTTGTAAATATCATGAATGAATTCTTTAATTTTCATGAGGTTGCTGTACGGCATAATAAGCAATTGATCTCATGCCATCAAGTGTTTACCTCATTGTTCAAAGAGTACATTATTTCCGTCTCAGTGCACATGCTCAAGCTTCCCAGACCATAATCCTCTGCACAACATGGAATCTGTGTGTGGATTTTAAAATGGACCTATATGAACAAATTGTTTCCTCTGGTAAGTTGGAGGAAATGTGATTGTGATTATGTAGAGAGAATTTATCAATTAAAGAACCATGCCTTTTTTAAATGTGAGGTCATGTGTAGACGTTATTCATAATATCATGAGATTTTTGTTTTTCTTTTTTATATATAAATCTATCTATTTTAGGATAAATGATACAAAATAAGTTCAGATGTTTGTATGTATATGAGAGTAGAACTTGACTTGCCTTATCATGTCCATTTGTTGTGGTGTCCATGAATTATCTCCCCCTCCTGTTGCTGGTGTAGTATCACTGTGGTATGTGTATTTTATTGGAGAAGTCTATACAAACAGTCAATCCATTGATCATTGATTTTTTCAGGTTTATATATTCTTACTCTCTTGATGTTTTAAGTATTTTTTCTTTAAAATGTGCAAGAGAAAACGACTTTTAAGAAATGTATCCATTTCTTTTGCTCTCTCTGTTACTGTACTGTTTTCTAGTTTCATCAGAGTTCTGTACCTTTCTTTGACCTCCAAAATTTGATACTGCATCTCTGTATATTGAATTTCACAGTATAGAAATATTGATTTGTGATATTTTCTTACTTTATGAACTACTTCCAGAGATCTAATGACACAAATTTATATATTTTGTAAAGGCAAGTTGTGAATGATTTGTATTCCATCCATTCTCAGTAAGTTGTCGGTATGCGAATATCATATAGTGGCTTAGTGTGTGGAAAACTTTCTGCCCTGTTGTAGTGATGTTTGCAAAGTTTATTTGTGACAGAGAATTATTATTTCATATTGGATATTGTTAGGTGAGGAATGACATTGTTGGCCACAGGAGAATTAATTTGGTGCATTTTGAAAGACATTCTCAAGTGGTATCTTTTATTTATTTTATAGTATCACTAGTTTATAACAATCTACAAATGCACCCATTTTATATACATGTACTAGAATGAATGCATTTAGACTGAATATCCTGGGGAGGCATTACTTTGGAGAGAGGAAAAGGGGGGGGGGGTCTGATTTCACATTGGAGCAGCAATATTCAAACCACATTTGCGAAGCTGAAATGTGAGCCATTCCACAATCCATGTATTCCTCATGCTCTTCACATATATGACACACGTTGTGCAGTTGTGTAAATTCTCAAAGAATTTATGTATTTCATTTATTCCGTAAATATTTAATGGAGCCCAAAGTGAACAAAACTTAACATAGGTTGTAGAGTCCAATGTTTTGTAAGATTTTTTTTTTTATTTTAATGATTTAAGCACTTTTAGAAAAAAAATTCTTTTTGGAATTAAAACAACAAAAATGCAGCTTTCTTTTAATGTAGATGTAATTTTTGAATTAATGTCATATGTTTAAAAAGTGCAATACTCGATATTCAGATTTAGTGTACATGATGTATTAAAAGTTGCATTTTAATTTACCCATGAATTTCACATGTTGTTGTCATCTGTCCAACTTGATATGTTCATTTCAAGCAAGAAATCGTATATATATTTTTTAATCTAAGAAAAATTGATGAGTTATGAATGTGTTGTATAAATCACTTTGCAAAGAAAGCCAAGTAATTTTTAGAATTTATGCTGTTCAGAACATGGACAGAAGTTCTGAAACCAAGGGAGATGGGCCTGGGCTCGAGAGTGGCACTTAAAAATATGAAAGCTTAGTCTGCTTTTTTTAAGTGGTTTCGTTCCTTTTGTTTATTTTCTTTTGTCACAAAGTGACATCAAAATCCATTTTTATAGTGCTATTTTAAGCAGTATATTTGTTGTTTGATTTGCACCAAATAGTATGTTGTACTTTTCATCAACAAGTTAGACTTCCAATTTACTTTGCATTTATTATCTCCCTTTCTCCAGCTGCAACGTAGATTAGTTAGTTTGATAGTTCGTTATTAAAAAGAGGTTTTTTTCCCCCCCACTGGGTAGCATGTATACAGTGTTTCTCAAGAGTTGTATATAATGAATTTCAGAAATTATATGTAGACACATGTATGTTTAGAATAATGAGCATTGTGGAAGTAAATTCAAGGTTTCCATTTTAGACTATTTGAAAAGAAAAAAAAATTATATGACATGTTTTGCATATATTTCAGAAAGAAAAGATATCTTTTTCAATTTCTCTACCCACTAACTTACACAGACTTTGAATTTTGTGTAGTTTGTGATGTAACACAATATTTTAGTGATAAAAATTCAAACTTCAACACTCAGTCATTACCCAGCACAAGCTGTATGTAAATGAATTGTATGCATGAGTTTGCTTGCTAAGCCAAAATTGTCGTTTTATGATTTTATGTCATTTTTTTTACTGCCGAATTTTTTGTTAATGAATTTTATCAGCTCTGTTTTTAAATACTAGATTGTATGTGAACAGCAAACAAATATTACATCATTTTGTGTTGCATATAAGACAAAGAGTTGTATACCTAGTTGAAAATCTTCAACTAGAACTGGTGCTTATTATTTCATTTGCTTATTCACTTATGAGGAAGCATTGTCCTCATAGAGGTGTCCTTGACATTTCTTAGGTGTCACTCTCGATGACTTATACGACATCTTTTTTATACATTTGACTTGTGTATTTATATGTTAAAGCATTTCTTGTTTCTGTAATAAACCTAAACTGAAACTGAATTTAATGTTAAAAATTGTGTTGCGTTCTTTGTCATAATTCTTTTTTAAAGAATAGTCGGTGGAACTTTTGTGTGGGCGGGATGAAAAGAGGTCTATGATATCGTGTGTACGTAATCAAGGATCTAGGTTTTGTAGCATTGAGCTTTGCTGACTTTGATACAGATATACATATATGTTGTTGGGTTTTTGTTGTGTGGCTATTACAGTAGATGAATTGATATCTTAAGATATTTCAGTGTGTCCAAAGACAACTGAAAGGGGGGGGGGGGGTGCCATAGAACCACTCTGCCGACTTCCTGTTAAATTTTGAATGATATGTGCGTGTGTCAGTTTTAAGCCTTTTTATGTGCCTTTGTTAACTAGTATAGGTAAGTTTTGTACTTCATCTTCCATGACAAAAACTGCATTTGCAACATGTAAATTCTGTTTGAGAAATGATGAAATGCAGGTTTTGTGCTATCACTTCGTTCATATAAAGGTATTTAAGCAATAACTAAACGTGAAAAGTCCAGTATCCTCGTGAAATGACGAGGCTAGTAAGATTATATGGCGTCATAACTCGACAATGGCCTCGTAGTAAAATGGTCTTGCTTCTGTTTTAAAACAAAACCTTTTTGAGTAGTTGCAAAATTGTATCGCATATTTTTTTAAAAGTAGTACGTCACATATAAACTATATACTTTCCGTTTGTTTTACTAGTGTTCAGATGTGGAACGAATGATTGAAAATCATCATACACTTGACCGTAGATGTGTTCAGGTTTTTTGGTTGGTTTTTTGTTTTTTCTGGATGGGATGCAAACAAATATACCCATGTGATGATGCAAAGGGTTTCTTTTAATACAGGGCTCTGTCAGCAAGTTGTCCTCACTGCATACGAAGCCCTCTTAATCAGAGTTCAAAGGTGTTTAACAATGTTCAAAGTTTTCAAGTTTTCATTGCCGAGTTCACACGGTCAACAAATGTGACGCCGTTAGAAAGTTAGCAGCAAGGATCACGCCCAATATTAAATTTCCATTAGCTAAGAGAGATAACTCTAGTTGACTCTCTACCCTGATTGTGTAGGCTAACTGCTCAATAATTCCCAGTGATTTATTGTCAAATACACATGGTACTTAAAACAAGATTTAATTTGTGACCACTGTGCGGTTTGGTTTTTTTTTACATGCATGCAATGGAGTGTTGGAGAGAGAGAGAGTGTGTGTGTGTGTTGAACATTTCAACACCAAGTAGAATTATGATTGATGAAGCACACAGTCAATATAACAACAAGTACCCTCCTCTTTCTCCAATTGACACTTCTCCTTAAGATCCATATTTCTTCAGTGGGCACTTCTCCTTAAAACCTTACTGATTTAACCCCCATCTCCCCTCTAAACCAGCCCTCTTCAGTGAGGACTTGGAACTTTAAAGCCAATCCTTTTCTATTTTTGGATTTTTCCTAATACAAACCGATTATGACTCCATCTTAAGACTGGTATCTCGTCTTTCTCCGGAAGGTATAGAGACTACACTACAAACCAACTCCTAGAAACTGATCTGGAACTACCCTTCTTCAACAGACTTTTTTTTTATCTATTTATATATAAAATCCAATTATTAGTATATTTAAACAATACAATATTTTTTTCCTTCTGTATTGTTGTTTTGTTTTATCGGGTGATGAAGATGGCAAGCATTGCTATTGCAGACAAAATTTATAACCCAATGTGCAATTTTTTTTCTGCATTGACTGCTACCTTCATCACCCGATGAAATGCTTTTTATATCTGTATGTATATTTAAAGAAAAAGTACACATAATATTTAAGTACTTGAGTATCATGTCACTGATCAGTTCGTTACTTTAAACGGAACCTTGAATCGGCAGATGAATGAAAATGAACATTGTTAATAGATATAACGTCGTCGATATGTTGAAGACCATAGCAATAGATTTTATCTTCTCATGTAGAAGGTTTTAAATAAATTCTGGCTCACAATAATATAGAAATAGGTCAGTTAATTAAGGAACACAATTCGTGCCCATGTAAAGGAATGTCATTGGTATACAAGAATACAAGGGTACTTAGTATTGATCTCTGTGGTACTCCTGTTGTGATAGGTAAGGAATCGGACGTACACGAACTTGCCTGGAATCATAAAACACCTTCCTAAACCTACCAAAGAATGTCTTCTACAAATCTTTAACATGATATGGGAAAATGGTAACTTCCCATCTTCCTGGTCACAGGCAACAATTATTCCTATCCCAAAACCTGGTAAGGATCACTCAGATCATAATAATTACAGAGCAATAGCCTTAACAAGCTGCGTATGTAAAAACATGGAACGGATGATCAACGAACGCTTAGTATGGTTTCTTGAGACTAATAACATTTTAACTGATATACAATGTGGCTTCAGGAAAAATCGAAGCACGGTCGACCAGTTAATACGACTTGAAACGTATATTCGAGATGCCTTTGTCAAGAAAGAGCACGTCGTCTCAATATTTTTCGGTTTAGAAAAGGCATACGATACCACATGGAAATACGGTATCTTAAAAGATCTTCATAATATTGGTCTCAAAGGCCATTTACCAAACATCATTAAGAAATTTTTTAGTAATAGGCATTTCAATGTTCGCATAGGATCTACATTTTCAGACAATTTCGAACAAGAAATGGGCGTGCCACAAGGAAGTATTTTATCAGTTACATTAGGACACTGTGCTCATCTGGTTCGCGTCCTATCTTACCAATCGGACCCAGATTGTCAAAGTGAAGGGGGCAAAATCTGGTGCCACTGAGTTGGGCTGCGGTGTCCCCCAGGGATCGGTCCTTGGGCCTGTCCTATTCAACATCTACACATCATCTCTGGGGACCCTTCTCAGAAAGAACAATGTCTTGTACCACATGTATGCTGACGACAATGAATTGTATATCAGCTTTAAAGTTCAACAGGTTGCTCTTGCAGTCAGTCAGATGGAGTCTTGCTTGAGGTCAGTTCAAACCTGGATGGCTCAACATCACCTCAAGATCAACACAGACAAGACCGAGGTGCTAGTAATATCCTCAAAACAAATGGCATCTAAGCTGCACATACCATCACTGCAAGTAGGAAACGATTCTATCACTCCTGTTGCTAAGGCCAAGGGAGTTGGTGTTACAATTGACCAACACTTAACCATGGAGGCACATATATCATCAGTGTGCAGAGGTGCCTTCATCCACCTTAAGAACCTGAGCCAGCTGAGAAGATATCTAGACAGGGAATCGTTAGAATATGTTGTCCATGCCTTTATAACAACAAAGCTGGACTACTGTAACTCTCTCTTTTGCGGCTTACCATCAACGCAGATGCAGCGGCTTCAATCTATCCAAAATGCTGCTGCCAGAATCATCTCAGGCACCAGCAAATATGACAGAATTACACCTGTACTACGCTCTCTCCATTGGCTTCCAGTTCAGCAAAGAGTCATCTTCAAGACATTGGTGTTGGTGTACAAAACAGTACACAACACAGCCCCATCCTATCTGCAAGAACTCATAACACCTTATGCTCCCTCCAGAATACTGCGGTCCAGTGACCAGAGCCTACTACGAGTGCCATTTACCACCTCAACGGTGATTCAAACTCGAGCCTTTAGTGTTGCTGGCCCTAAACTGTGGAACGCTCTTCCGTATGATATCAGAACTGCCACCAGTCTCTGTACCTTCAAATCTAAATTAAAGACTCATCTGTTCACATGCTACAACTAATCTGGGACCTACTATGATCTGTTTTTATATACCTCATTTCACTTATTTTATTGTTGTTTAAATAGCGTTTAGAGCAGTATGGACTTTACGCTTTACAAAATAAATTTATTATTATTATTATTATTATTTAGTATAAAAATAAACAGTCTCGCTGAAGTACTTAAAAACGACTTTCACGGAAGTCTATATGTCGATGACTTTGTTCTCTGTTATAAATCCAAAAATATGAATTCCATCGAGCGTAAATTACAGTTATGTCTAAACAAAATCCAGTCCTGGGCTGATGTAAATGGTTTTAAATTCTCCAGAACTAAAACGGCGTGCATGCATTTCTGTTCTAAACGGAAACACCACGATGACCCGCAGTTGGAATTAGATGGCACTCCAATTAAAGTTGTAAAAGAGATTAAGTTCTTAGGTGTAATTTTTGATAATAAACTCACTTTTATTCCGCATATAGCAATGCTCAAAGAGAAATGTACAAAAGCCCTTGATATAATAAAAGTTGTTGCAAACACAAAATGGGGAGCAGATAAGAATACTCTTTTACATCTGTATCGCTCTCTCATCCGATCTAAACTAGACTACGGCTGTATAGTATATGGAGCGACAAGAACATCCTACATTAAAGCCCTTGATGCAATCCACCATCAAGGACTTCGACTGTGCACAGGAGCTTTTCGAACCTCTCCTGTAGATAGTTTGTATGTTGAGGCAAACGAACCACCTCTAGATCTACGTAGAATAAAACTTATCTTACAATCCGTTGTTAAATTAAAAGCTAACACTGACAATCCTGCATTCAACTACGTTTTCCACCCACAGTTTGAAGATTTGTATGAAAAAAACTAAGACCTGTATAAAACCAATTGGTCTCCGAGTCAAAAAACATTTACATGATTCTGACTTACCTATGGACATCATAAAACCCTCATCACGTTCAGAAATACCTCCATGGAAATTACTAAAACCCAAAGTTGACACTTCTCTTTCTGAATATAAAAAATCTGAAACAAATTCCGCTATTTTCAAACAAATTTTATCCGAACTAAAATAATCTAAACATTCTACAACTGATATTTATACGGACGGTTCGAAAGACCAGAATAAAATTGCTGCTGCTGCAGTAATCAATAACAACGTTTTCTCAGCACGACTCCCAAATGAAGCAACAATTTATACCGCTGAAGCAAAGGCTATCCAACTTGCGTTAGAGTACATTAAAATTTCTAAGGACAAATACTTCACTATATTCTCAGACTCCCTATCTTGTCTACAGTCTATAAGTAATATGAATATTGATCACCCATATATTTTAGACATTTTAAACCAGTATTATCTTCTAACTAAACAAAATAAAATAGTTGAGTTCTGCTGGATTCCTAGTCATATTGGTATCCATGGTAACAACAAAGCAGACAAAGAGGCAAAGAATGCACTACAAAACCATATTGTACATTTTAAAATTCCTTGCACAGATTTGAAATATAACATAAAACTATATGTAAATGATCTTTGGCAAATATATTGGGATTTCTGTGACAGAAGTAAACTGTATTCTATTCAAAACAAAGTAAACAAATCGTGTAACATCGTAATGAAACGTCAGGACGAAGTTATTATTTCAAAATTGACACACTCTTATTTATTAAACAGAGAACTTCAACCTCAATGTATATCTTGTAACTGTCCATTAACTATACAACACATTCTATTGGAATGTAGTGATTTTACACCCACACGAAATAGACTTTTTAATAATGTGCAATCAATGTTTACAAATATTGACTATCATCTTATTATAAAATATTTCCAAGAATGCGACTTTTACTGAAATATTTGATCCTTTACAATATAACCTATTCATATACACAAAATGATATGTATTTTTATCTGTTTACGATTTTTAACTTTTAAGTCCGTCGGATGGGACGTTAAAGGGTGCCCCGTGTCAAGGATTACAACCCCCTTGGCACGTAAAAGATCGTTTCCTTGATTTTCGAAAAAGAGTAGGCTCACTGAGGGCCGTCAGGGAAACTTTAGCTTTCATAACCAACCATGTTTCAGTTGTTTAATCGCCGTAAAATGGCTGAAATATTGCCAACACGGCGTAAAACCCCAATCAATCAACGAACTTGCCTGGACACTTTCGATACATAAATGATTCAAACCACTTCATCTCATCAAAATTATAGTATTTTTCTATTTCCCAGTAAAATCAAATAACAAAAGGATGTTAATAGGTCCACACCGCAGTCCTTTACAATATATTCCAGCTTCCAGTGGCCTATAAAAGATTACCCCCCCCCCCCCCCCCAAATAATTATTGATTGATTATATAGTGTTTAACGTCCATCTTGAGAATCTTTTACTTATTTGGAGACGTCACCATTACCTGTGAATGACTGCAAAATTTAGGCTTATGCTCGGCGCTTATGGCCTTTGAACAGGGGGGGGGGGGGTGTCTTTATTGTGCCACATCTGCTGTGACACGGAACCTTGGTTTTTGCGGTTTCATCCAAAGGACCACACTATTTAGTCGCCTCTTACGGCAAGCAGAGGGTACTAATGACCTATTCTAACTCGGATCCCTAACATGAGTGTGGTTGACTAAATGAAAGGTTTTGCTGACGTCAGCAAAACCTTGAGCCAAGAGAGATTTACTACGTGCACAACGTCCTACAAGTTCTTTCAGCGTTCTCCAAAATTTTCCAGGACGTGGTTGGACGAAGTGAGAACGTGGCCTAGTGTGAAAGGGGTTTTAATGACTTTAAAAAAAATAACACCGATTAGTATGACGTCCCTCGTATTCTTTTAGAACTGGTATTTGTGTTTTAAAAGTGAAAGTAATGATTCACACCTTTAATCAGCGAATCCCATCTTTCCAGGAAAAAGGGGCAATCGATTTGACTGACGCTGGGTTGTATACTTGTCGAACTGTTTCGTTTAGGTCGACAACAATTGCCGGGCTGCAAAATTTAGGCCTATGCTTGGCGCTTACGGCCTTTGAGCTTGGAGGAATCTTTATTGTGCCACATCTGCTGTTACGCAAGGCCTCCGTTTTGCGGTCTCATCCGAAGGACCGTCCTATTTAATCGCCTCTTACAACAAGAGGTACTGAGGACCTACTCCAACCCGGGTCCTCACGGGACTCTAAATTGGACTATACCCTCTAACTAATCAATTGTCTATAGAAACCGATCTGGTCTTCAGCTTAAAAGCAATCTTTTGCCGATGTAGACGGCTTACTAGAAACAAATCCTTCTCCGTCTGGGGATCCGGGTAAGAATCAATACAGTTATCTCTAATCAGACAGACTGGGATTTTACCCTAAATCACACTAGAAACCATCTGGATTTAACCCAGAAAACTTGCTTTCTCCTGCAGGGATTTCGTGCTAAACTTCATTCATCTTCAGTAGAAATTCATCAGTACTGTCCTTTAATGCCTCGTTCAAAGTAAACTAATGCACATAAAAATATACGCGTGAACGCAGCTCAGATTTAATGCACATTAATTTACATTTAACGCGAATTAAATTCTTCCTGCACAGGGGATAAGTATTCCTTCTCCGTTAGGGTTTTCACCTGGAAAATATTCAGTAGGGATCTCTACTTAAAACCAATCATTACAAGACAGAACTTACCCTAACATGCATTCCTTCTCCAATAGAAATTGATAATCATTCTCCAGTAAAACGTCCTAGGTAGCGCCCTCATTGTATTACCAATCTCTCTACTGGGGACTACTCTTCAACAATACGACTACTTACTACGTAAATCTCTCGGGATTTCTACTTCAGTAGAAACTGTTTGGATGGTTATTGTTCAACGCCCTGCTCGAGAATTTTTCACCCATATGGAGACATCACCATTGCCCAGGTGAAAGGCTACAAAATTTAGGTTTATGCTCGGCGCTTATGGCCTTTGAGCAGGGAGAGATCTTTATCGTATACCTGCTGTGACACAGGGTCTCAGTTTTTGTTGTCCAATCCGAAAGGCTGCCATATTTAGTAGACTCTTATGACAAGCAAAGAGTATCGAGGACCTATTCCAACATGGATAAAACTGAATTGGACCCTCTCTCTAAAGCCATCCTTCAGTTGTAACTAACCGTGACTGCTCTCTAAAGCCATCCTTCATGAGAAACATAATCAGGTAGAAGGTGGTTATCTTAAAATGCAGGCCTCCAATTCAATCAAAAACAATTTCCAATGAAATTGGAAGTAATTGCTATTCATTTTAATTTTTTTTTTTTGTTACTTAACTTTGGATGAAGTTATTGTTTTTCAAAAACCATACATTTTTTATGGGCACAAAGGATTGGCTATGTTTTAAATTTACCCAATCTCCGGAGTCTTTGCTCGTCTCAGACCAACTAACGAGTGGGTGTTAAGATAGTACACTGTATACATGTAGAGTGAACTATCTTTAAGCTTCACTTCATAAGGCCATCAAACATAATCAAGGAATATAAAATCAACAAAAGATTTCTTTTCTTTATGTTTTAATAAACTCTAAATCTAGCAAATGTTTCCACAGTTTATTTTTTCTTCTGAAAATATTTGTAAGAACCTGTTTAATAAAGCATCATTTAATGCACCAGTTTCATATAGTAACATTTAATGCATGTCAATAAGACAGAAGTATCTTCCATAAATCATTTATAAATATCATTTTAAATTATAACTGTAAAAAATTGTTTTAAAAAATCAATGTAATATTCTGAACTTTTCTAAGTAAAAGATATATGTCACGTACATGTACACAAAAAGATTGATTTTACATATCTCACAAAACTTCAGTAAATCATACTGGAAAACATATATATATAAAAAAAAAAGTCCTGCATAAAACATTACAAAAAATTTATATAATGGGGAAATCAGTTCCTGTTTTCGGTGGAATAGTGTTAATCCTTGGTGTTGAAAAATTATCTGGTAGAAAATTTTTTTAAATTCTTTCATTTCAAAATTACTTTAATGGTGTAAGTTGATCATTAAAATAATGCTGGTTAATTCAGCAGACCATTACACACAAGTTTTACAGAACAAATACTTAAACTCCTAATAAGCAATTATCCAGCTTCTGTTTGCTTACATTTACCTGAGTAATATTGATAACCAATATTTGTTGCCATGTCAATAAGTGCATACATTAGAAGCAAAAGCTCCACTGTTAGTATAAATAGTCCTAAACCACGGACCGATTTCTAATTGATTACAAATACAGATATATATCAAGGAACTGTCAGTTACAGCTTTGATTACAGAACACCAGGACTGTCCACATCAAAAACAAACAAACAAACAAACGTTAGTGTTTACAAAAGTACAGAAAGACCTCAATTATTCCTATGATTGTAACCCAACATAATTATATATAAACACAAATTGATGGAGGGAGCAGGTTGAAACCATTGAGCACTACTTTGTGATATGTCTAAGAACTAAATGGAAATGCTGTCCTAGTTGTTCCCCAGTTGTCTTCTCTTGGTAAGCGGCGTGTGGCTGTTATAATTTGACGTAGTACCATTTGTTGACTGCAACAAAAACAATCAAACCTTTCAACATCACGGCAAAAATTTCTAGCAAGTGTCATTATTTCTTCAATACATTACAGTCATAATTTCAATCCTTGCCTTTCGGGTTCACCAACGTGCCAGTATGTGGAGAAATATTTCTCTTTACCTTAGCGTTACCACATGACACGTGAGCTTAAGATGACAAATATAATCTAAGTGTAAACATTCTCACTATCTGTGGTGTTTTCATGGCAGTTTATTAAACATGCACTGAGAAGCAACACGAAACATCCACATAACAATGTAAAATCCATTGCTAAATGCAAAAAATGTTTTACTGAAGGAATAAGTTTCTATATTGTTTGTACTAGAGGGATGTTAAAATGGTGGAAAACTGGGGTAATTTATGTAAATGACAAAGTATGTAACAAAATATTACAATTTGACATGTTTCTTTATCAATAAGTATATTAATAAGTACAAATGTATATAGGTCTTTTTGTCCAGTTGAAAGGTCAATGATTTTATTGAGAAATAGAATACTTTGAAACATCATTGTTATGTTGGTCAATACTGAAATTAAGCAAAATATCTTGTTTCTCTCGGTAATTGTTTCATAGAAGATTTCATAAAATTATGTAAGTAGCTAATTATTGTTGTTACATTGTATGTGTGTGTGTATGTGGGTGTGTGGGGGGGTGTTGGTCCTTCAGGCTCAGCTATCTAGGCTTTCCGCCCAAAAAATTAAACACAACCAGGAGATACTTACTTCCATCTGCTAATGGTTTTGGAGCTCCTAGTTGTGGTTGCTAAAAATAAACAAAGTTCATTGTATGCTGTTTTATGTTGCAAACAAACGCTCATTGAAGCAGTATCAAATATATAAACAAACATTTGTTAGATTTCATATCTTAGATTCCAAATCAACATCATCTAAAATAGCTTACACTGTCCACAATCTTTTTTCCGTCATCAGTTGTGATCTTGTATGGGCTGCTAGCAACAGAGGTGTTCTCACTAAAAAAAAAAAAAGAAAAGAAAAGAAAAAGTTACTCCAAATCTGCACTTGATACTTTAGAGAAGAACTGGATGTAAAATACCCATTTTATATGACAAAATGCTAAAAATGACAACAAAACATCATCTTCCAGATGTCATAATTCTAGTCTAATGGCTTTTTAGATCAAACTGACAAGAGGCTCATGGGACACATCACTCACATGAATCACTTTAGCTGGGCCTGCTGTTGAATTGACAGTAACCATTGAATTGAAATGGGATTCTTGCACATAGTAAACTTTATTTGGAAACAGAAGCTGGAATGTTGATACTGATGGGCAAACAGAACCCTAATGGTAAATAATTTTATAAACTTTTGTTTAACTGTCTAACTCAGGGGAAGACACCCACTTTCTCTCCACTTAGTGCTACAAACTAGATGCATGTGATTTATCTTAATGGCTATGAAGGAATTTCAAACATCTACCTTATTTTTCATTCCATCAACATTCAAGTTTGTTCACACTGAATACAGTTATAATGAAAACCTCTCTATAATGGATTAATCACAAACAATCCTATTCAATATCATTACACGTTTTGCAATTTATTAAGACTCGCTTTAAAATGATTTTTTTTATCTGAGCACCTCACTGACATCAGCACTTTGGTATTGTCTGTCTGTCTTCACGAGTTAAATAGTCAACAACAGGAAATCCTCATATAAACTGATGTCCAAACCTTGGAGTCAATTCCTTTCGTAATTATACAGCGAGTGAAGAACTGTTATCAGCAAAACAGATCACACTTAATGGCCCGCATTATGGACTTCATAAAGAAATCAATGAAAACAGATTCATTGCCTTTGGATTAATGTATGTAATATCCCTTAACTTGTTATTCCTCCAGTGTATATAATATCCCTTATTATGTTATTCCTCCAGTGTATATAATATCCCTTATTATGTTATTCCTCCAGTGTATATAATATCCCTTACCTTGTTATTCCTCCAGTGTATATAATATCCCTTATTATGTTATTCCTCCAGTGTATATAATATCCCTTACCATGTTATTCCTCCAGTGTATGTAATATCCCTTACCTTGTTATTCCCCCAGTGTATGTAATATCCCTTACCTTGTTATTCCCCCAGTGTATATAATATCCCTTACCTTGTTATTCCTCCAGTGTATATAATATCCCTTACCTTGTTATTCCTCCAGTGTATGTAATATCCCTTACCTTGTTATTCCTCCAGTGTATATAATATCCCTTATTATGTTATTCCTCCAGTGTATATAATATCCCTTATTATGTTATTCCTCCAGTGTATATAATATCCCTTACCTTGTTATTCCTCCAGTGTATATAATATCCCTTATTATGTTATTCCTCCAGTGTATATAATATCCCTTACCTTGTTATTCCTCCAGTGTATGTAATATCCCTTACCTTGTTATTCCCCCAGTGTATATAATATCCCTTACCTTGTTATTCCTCCAGTGTATATAATATCCCTTACCTTGTTATTCCTCCAGTGTATGTAATATCCCTTACCTTGTTATTCCCCCAGTGTATATAATATCCCTTATTATGTTATTCCTCCAGTGTATATAATATCCCTTATTATGTTATTCCTCCAGTGTATGTAATATCCCTTACCATGCTATTCCTCCAGTGTATATAATATTCCTTATTATGCTATTCCTCCAGTGTATATAATATCCCTTACCTTGTTATTCCTCCAGTGTATATAATATCCCTTATTATGTTATTCCTCCAGTGTATATAATATCCCTTACCATGTTATTCCTCCAGTGTATGTAATATCCCTTATTATGTTATTCCTCCAGTGTATGTAATATCCCTTACCTTGTTATTCCTCCAGTGTATGTAATATCCCTTACCTTGTTATTCCCCCAGTGTATATAATATCCCTTACCTTGTTATTCCTCCAGTGTATATAATATCCCTTATTATGTTATTCCTCCAGTGTATGTAATATCCCTTACCTTGTTATTCCTCCAGTGTATGTAATATCCCTTACCTTGTTATTCCCCCAGTGTATATAATATCCCTTACCTTGTTATTCCTCCAGTGTATATAATATCCCTTACCTTGTTATTCCCCCAGTGTATGTAATATCCCTTACCATGTTATTCCTCCAGTGTATATAATATCCCTTATTATGTTATTCCTCCAGTGTATATAATATCCCTTACCTTGTTATTCCTCCAGTGTATGTAATATCCCTTACCTTGTTATTCCTCCAGTGTATATAATATCCCTTACCTTGTTATTCCTCAAGTGTATATAATATCCCTTACCATGCTATTCCTCCAGTGTATATAATATCCCTTACCATGCTATTCCTCCAGTGTATATAACATCCCTTACCATGCTATTCCTCCAGTGTATATAATATCCCTTACCATGCTATTCCATTACTTTCACATTCTTTGCCAATTAACTTCTCCCACTGTTTGTTACACTCTGTCACAACCTTCATAGCATATTCCTGTTCAAAATAAAAACAAATTTTTTTAACAAAATGCCCCTTTTGAACATAAAGATGCCTGCATATCAATTCACAGAGATCATATCCTTGTAGTTTTTAAAACACATTTCTCCTAAATAAATACTTGTTATATCTTGACTCTTTGTTTTCTGGCTTATGGTCATAAGACACTCCAGATTTTGATCAAATGACGCAGTATTATACTGCATTATGTGGGAGTTTTTAATCATTTGATCGAACGACAATAAAAAGATGTTCTAAGGGATTTCAATTTTTGGATGTTTTCCATTGAATTTTCAATGAAAATTTGTAAATAATGCAAAAATAAAGGTATTTTGTGGTATTACAATATGAAATTTTAGCAATATTAAAACATTTATAAATAGTTTTACGAAATCCACATTTTGGGGAGGGGGTGGGGGTGTCCTATGTCTTTAAGGTGACTAAATGCAAAAAGTCTATCAAATCAGCATGAAACGATTTAATCTTGAAAGATATGATATGTAATAAGTACATATGTCGAAAAAAAAGATGAAAAAAAAGATGCAATATTGGAAAGAAAAGAAAGAACCGCATAATTTTCAAAAGTGTATTTCAGTAATAACTCAAAAAAACACTGGTGGATTTGGCTTCTGCTGGTCAGTAATCCAACACCTTATCCACTGAGCTATGGAGATATACAAACAAGTCGATCGATACAAGAAATTTCACAAAACATTTGGATCACCATCTTGTGACAAAATTCATATAAGGTGGAAGTCTTAATGTAGTGATCTATGCTAAGACTAACTTTTTAGACTCAAACAGGAAATGAACAAAATAGTGCCTGCAAATCAATTTGCTACCTATGTAGCCTTGTTGTTCATAAACGGTAAGGAGTTTCCCTGAGAACAATTCTGGCTACCTATCTAAGCCTCACCCTGGACCATGTAACCCTGCAAAACTTGACCTACACAACTTGAAAGATTTTTCTGCAATATTCCTACATAAATATTGTGAATTCAAAGGGACGTAGATTTATTTTTTAACCCGATCTATTTTCAATGATATACAGCTCTGGAATTTTATTCATTTAATCCACCGCACATGGTTGACGTCTATAGTCTTGTTGAAAATGGCCATCGTTTTTAGTGATGTACACAGTTTATAACATTTCAACCAACACAATTATATTATGTATACAATACAGAATAAGACCTTTGAGATTGTAAAAATGGCTGTTGTTATCAAATGTTAAATTACTTGTCCTTTTCCGAAGAAACCACTAGTCGCCATACCTTATTTTTCGCTTCACCATTGAATGCAAATTTATTTTCTGGTTTGTCATCTGGGATCTTGTAAATTTTAAACCATTCATATGTTGCCTGCAAAAAAAAAAGAAAAAAAGAAAAGAATAAATTAAAACTTTCGATAGCAACAATATGCTATTTCTGAAATGCCCAGTGTTTTAGTTGTTTTCCTTTCTTAGAACCTCACATGCAGAAAATCGCCGAAATCTTTGGTCACACACACAATGTTCATCTTAACATTCGTACATTTCAAAGGGAGGACCACCAGCAGCAATGTCACCAGCGGGATTATGCCGAAACAAAAACTGAGCATCTAAGGACAGAATTCGTCTGTTACTGCAACTCAGTCTTTCTATACCACAACAATACCAACTGTGTCACAGGAAATACTTAACTAATTCCCTTTTGTTATAGTGATTACTATTGAGCACATTTTCCCAAATTTAGACTTTCACCATCTTTCTCATTAACTATATACACTCTGTACCCAGCATGCATTCAAAGTAATACTATACATTTCTCCACTACGGAAGAGCTAGTTTTTGGAAATATTTATTTACCAGAGGAGAATAAAATAAATAAGTCTTACGGTATATTAGTAAAAGTTTGATTTGACATATATTCCTCACCAAATAAACTTGTCATTTACAAGTGTACAAAACTGGGGAGTGAGAGTTACCACGTTAATTTGACCACAAAATTATGATTTATAGTTTAAAAATGCAATAAGCTGAAATGAATGCATTTTTCTGCAGCATACTTATTATCAATGATGTCTCGTGTTTTATATTTTGCTTAAAATCAGTGGAAAACATGTCTTGCCATTTCATGACAACTTCTCGATCACAAATATACAGTGAAGGCATCACGGAAAGATGATATTTAACACAATTAAAAATTATAATAAAGAAGCTATGTAGTAATAACACCGTTAAATATTATAATATATGAAACATTATGCTGGGGTGTGCTCATCTTTTTCTAAAGCATGACTTTCCCACATTTGTAAAAAAAGAGGGAAATCTTTGCTGAATTATGACATCATACACAAAATGCTTACATCATAACAGTCTGTTTGTTAATGTGATCTCACTGGAACTCCTCGAATGTCTTGAGCACTTGACATGGATCTCGGGTGTAATATGTTGACATCCACGAGTGAATTTGATGCATCGTTAACTATGATCTCAGTCTTCTGCTTTACACTATGTACATCATTAACTAACACTGCACCAAATTCACCCATGGACGCCATCATATTACATCGGAGATCTCTGACGACTGTGCAAGATATTTGAGGAGTTCCGACGGTCCACACCTCTCAATCCTTGTACTTTCTTAATATTATAGTAAACACACTCTAAATTAGCTACTTTGAATTTTGCTCTGTTTAGGGCAAAACTGGCCACAGGGCACAATTTTATCCACGAATATTAAGCTAATTAAAAGAAGAAAAAAAAAAGATATATATGAAATCTACAAGTTACCTTGAGAAAGCCAGGCATATGTTTGTCTACATCTTCTATATCTACAAATATTTAAATTTAAAAAAGGTAGTCGTGTGCAAAAAAAGCCCCACCTGTAAACATACTTGTACTGGGTGCAATAAAAAATGAGCAATTTAATAACCTACACACAATTATGTACATTATATTTTAGTCTTAAGCATGAACAAGACTCAAAACAGAACCGTCTTTGAAAGATTATGCCTATAATATGTGCATTACATGGAATTGCTCAAGAAATGAAACGTAGTTTTTAGCAATAGACATATATACAGTATCTCACCATTTAACTCGTTAGCTAATGGGTCTGAGACATCAATCACTATCACCTTCCAATCTGTCTCACCTAAACAAAAGAGTACATCAAATACACAATCGGATTAAAATACACACAGAGTGCTCTGCACAATTTGAGAGATATGTATTTTAATCAGATTGATCAAATACATACACCAGAAATTAAAATTATCAAACACCTGGAGAAGACAAAAATAGCACATAAAAATCCCTACCCACTGCAAAAGAAAATTCACTTCTACATGTGTCATGCCCACTCCTCCAATTACACTACCCCACCCCCAACTACATCTTTGCTAGCCACTACCTCATCCCCAACTACATCTTTGCTAGCCACTACCCCACCCCCCAACTACATCTTTGCTAGCCACTACCCCATCCCCAACTACATCTTTGCTAGCCACTACCCCATCCCCAACTACATCTTTGCTAGCCACTACCCCACCCCCAACTACATCTTTGCTAGCCACTACCCCACCCCCCAACTACATCTTTGCTAGCCACTACCTCATCCCCAACTACATCTTTGCTAGCCACTACCTCATCCCCAACTACATCTTTGCTAGCCACTACCCCACCCCCAACTACATCTTTGCTAGCCACTACCTCATCCCCAACTACATCTTTGCTAGCCACTACCTCATCCCCAACTACATCTTTGCTAGCCACTACTCCACCCCCCAACTACATCTTTGCTAGCCACTACCCCATCCCCAACTACATCTTTGCTAGCCACTACCCCACCCCCAACTACATCTTTGCTAGCCAAGGGTGACATTACATAGTGTTCTCTATTCACTGTGAATAGATACATACTGTGGATTATCACCCTTGGCTAGCGAAGATGTAACTACATCAATGACAATACATACATTTAGGGAGGTATAACCTTGACCTCAGTGACATGACATTGGGTCAAGGTCATAATACACCTTTAGTCTGGAGTCATTTTACTGGGTTTACCATTGCTTAGTTGTAGCCTGGTCATGATTACAATTACAATACCTCGTAACTATCTTGTAAATGGCAAAACAAAACCAAGCTTTTAAACTTTTAAATCTTAGACTTTAAATCTTCCTCCAGATGACTAGAGCTTTGGGTCAAAATTCAGGATGACCAAAGTGTTGCTAATATTGATTTCCCCGATTTAAAGAACACACTACTAATCAGAAAACAGAATGGCTATGAAAATTGTTATCTGTTAAAGATTTATAAGTCAATGAATAAATTTTCTAAAACATAATTACACTACAACACATACATTTATAGCAATGTATTCAGAATCTGGTTAATTGATTGATTATTTGTTGTTTTCTGCCATACTCAACAATTTTTCAGTTATCTGGTTGCATCCAGTTTTTATAGGTGGAGGAGAGAACCCAGATACAATGTACCCGGTAAGAGACCACCAACCTTCCGAAAGTAAACTGGCAAACTTTCTCACATATATCGGCGCTAGTGAGAATCAAACCCACGCCGACTAAAGGTGAGAGGCCTTGTGATTTTGAGCATGATGCTCTAACCACTTGGCCACGGACACCCTCCTGGGGCAATTAGAAATAATGCACTACATGGTATAATAACATTTTGTCCTCTCTCTCTCTCTCTCTCTATTAATTGAATAAATAGAGATTTCATATTTTAGTGCAACCATAACTTAACACCATTGCTTAGCTGTTAAAATATAAATCACTCTTCAATAAGTACTCATGTAAAATATAACTGCCTTAAAATCACCTCTACAGAAAGATGGTGATTAATTCAAACCATGCATATTTCATTATAAAATTTTCAAAAAATTTGTGACATCATACTAACCCTCATCAATAAGGCACATTACACCAAGCACCTTGACCTGAATTACTGCTCCTCGCTTGTGTACCTGGAAATATATTACGACTGTTTATTGCAGATTAATGGCATCTTTCATGGCACGTTATATCCTGTCTGTATACATTAAATTTAGCCATAATCAAGAAAGTAAAAGTGATTTCAAAAGAGAATAAAGATTTTAAAACTCTGACAAACAGGAAGTGCTTGTGAAACACGAATGTCCCCGGTTGAAACATAACCCAAGGTAGCCAATTTTTACTTCTGTACCAATAGAAAGGCTTGGTCATAAAGATTACACCCACTCCATATCAAAGCTCTCTTATCTTTAGTTGAATAGATACAAGCAATGTTAAGTTTTCAATAAGTCGATGAAAATTTCAAGGTCATATGGTCAATAAATACGGCCCTGTTAGAGACATCGTGTCGCAAAGATTACCCATGCTTAATATAACAAAGCCAACTTACGCAAGATATATTTCCAATTTTTTTTTTACTGTAAATAAGGAAATTTGAGTGAGACTTAATTATCAAGAGATCAAGGATTCATGTGCAAGAACAAATATACATGAGTGATTAATATTGTAATAATAAAAATAGGCAACAAAAATTACTGCATAACATTTGTAATTCTAAACTGTCACAAATATATGTGAAATAAAAACCTTTGTGAATAAAATGAAATACATAGTTAAGTGTACCAACTTACCACCGTCAATTATGATTTTGAATGGATTTCAATATAATTTTAATGATGACACGTTACAGAGACTAACAAAAACATTTCACTGCTAAAATTCATCACCACTTTTGGACTGTGTCTGTATTTGCATGTTTAACTGTTTACAACAACTTTCATTTTCAAGATCATTCAAAATTACTAACGAAACAGCAGGTACCTATCAGGTCCAATACAATTGTCAAATGATGAAGTTCATGAAAAAAAAACCAACTGTATATGTATTATATATGTTGTGAACAAGTAAACAAACAATAAAATAATGGTTTTAGTTTTCAACTCTTTCCTCCGAGAGGTGGTTTTAAAGGTCCACGTCACAAGGTTATCACAGTGACAACATTTAAAAGACCTTGCAACAAAGAGTATGCCTATAGTAAAACCCATCTCTCAATATTAGTAGAAAACTTGTAGACGATGCTGAGAAAGACAGACCGACAGAGAAATGTGACAGAGAAATGAAAATAGAAAACTTAGTACAGACAGATACACAGTTTGCTGTACTATAATACAGACAGATGAGTATAAAAAAACTACAGTGTACATGTTTATGAGCACATTTGACAGTAACCATTCTTAAAATTACATGGACATGAAAGACATTGTGTTGTATTGAACTTCCAAGCAGTATATGAATCAGTGTGTCATTTGAACTCCAGATATCTAGGATAAATTATTCTGGAGGAAATTCCATTTTGAAATAAATTACCATTTACAAAATACAGTGAAACTTCTCCAAATCGGCTCCTCAGAAATCCGGCCCTCCCTGAATATCGGCTGATTTTTAAAGTCCCAGCAGAAATCTTAACATTTCTTTAGGAAGAAACCCTCACATTATCGGCCACCCCTATAAACCAGACATTGGCCACTTTTTATAGAACATTTGTTAACAAACATATATAATTTCCCCTCATAATACAGGCCACCTTTTGAGGACATAAAAATGTGGCCAGGTGTGAAAAATGAGAGACTGACCAACTGGCCAGGTAATTATCAGCCTATCCAGGGGAGGTGTGAAAAATAATTGGCCTCTCTAATTTCTTGGTTTACCTGTGATGTCAATGGTGTTAGTGACCCCTGCCAATTAAGGTATTCTTTGCAAATTCTGTAGAAAAGTGAATAAAAAGATGTTGTAGATTTGAATGAAAATAGTAGACCTATCGAGCACCAAACTACCATATGGATATAAGTAGCAGTGAAATAAAAAAAACCCCAAAAAACCAGGAATGATAATTATGGCTATTACAATATGAATAATTTTCTTAGATTCCAAAGACTTAAAATATGAAACAGATATTGACAATACTATTCTCTATTTACTACTGTACTTTCTAAAATGTTAAAACAAATTTGTAATCAAGAACATAAGTGATGGATGTAAACAGAGTTTTTATAGGTAATGGGGAATTTTCAATTTAGAAATACAGTGTTTCAGTAAGATTTGTTTGTTTGATTGTTTGCCTGAGCACTTTTTCAGCCATCTGGAAGAGATTGGTTTTTTTTTTGGTAATGATATTGTTGGAGATAAAATCAATCTGCTCTAATCATGAGTCATGAGGTCAAAGTGAACAGTACCTACTCTGTGTATTAATTACAGCAATTACTGCTAATGGTATCTCACAAATACATGTGTTTGTTTTGTTTATTAACATATAAGCTATGTTTCTACATAAATACTGCTAGTCTGTAAATCTCTGTATTAATCATGTCTCATCCAGCAAAGCGACGTGTTGAGCTATCACTTAGTGATAAAATCAGACTTATAAAACATTATGAATCGGAGCCTAAAACCTCTCAACGGGACTTGGGTGAGAAATTTAAAAGTGGTAAATCAACTCAATAAACCGGCTACCCCTCTAAACTGGCCATTGTTTTCGGTCGGAGAGCTGGCCGATTTAGAGAAGTTTCACTGTATGTCTAGAATGTGACATTACTTGGTGTATGAATCCTGCAGAATGGGAAATCCCCCAAGCCTAACTTTCATTTTCAGGGATTTCTGTGAACAGAAGCATTTAGCTGGAAAATGAATCAGCCATGCCACCAGAAGAACTTGATAACCTTCCGTATGAGAGGTGCCCAACTGTTCAATGAAACTTACGTAACATACTAAAAGAATTAGTGGATTCTACCGTTAGGCCCTCCAATCTTTAACTCCAGAGGCTTTAAAACATATAAAGTTTATAGATTTTTTATGAAGTTTGTCACCTATGCCACTAAGATTAAAGCACCTATGCCATTAAGATTAAAGGGGCATTGACATGATTTCAAATGAAAATTTCATTTTCACGTTTTTAATGTTTACAATGCTTAACCAAGTTATTTCTTATGGTCAGCAAACATTATATTGTCAGTTGTAGAGTTACAAGTGAGATACAGCACTCACAATTCTTTGCTATGTAAACAAGGCTTGTGCCATGTTTTTGTTTATATATAGATTGCTTAAATGAAAATATCGTGTTTAAAACAAAACAAGATGTGACAAACACTAGAAACTGTTTAAGTTTGTTCAGAATTAACTTGTAAATTGAAAAAAATCTGCTTTAAATGAAACTTTCATTGGTTTATTTTACCTATGTAAACAAAAACAAGACCCAAGCACCGTGTTTACATAATAAAGAATTGTGAGTTCTGTATCTCTCTTGTAACTCGACAACTGACATTCAAATTTTGCTGACCATTTGAAATACCTTAGTGAAGCATTGTAAACATTGAAAATGGAGAAATAAAATTTGAATATTCTCAACTTAAATCATGTTTATGCTCCTTTAAAGGTGTACGTGTATTTATCAAAATCATTTTCTCCACCGCTAGTAATGGAGGGTGAACAGTAATGTCCACAGTCAGAAATAAGTCACAGTTTTGTTGACCACGGACCGCGCTATTTATATCTACCTTGTGGCCGATTTCACAGACGTCCAGAGGATCATTGTCTCCCAAAGTTTTGGTTTCTGTCGTCTCATGCTTTGGATCCTCCCAGGTCTATAAATAAATAAATATTAAAGACTTTTCTCTTCAACAATATGACCTTTCACCTTGAATGTCTGTCATAAACTCTTGCTTTCTCTATCCAGCATCCTTGTTATACACAATTGAAAATTTCCTATTCTTTTCTAGCTATTCAGTAAATGTATGTTTCATGATGGAAACTTACACTGAAAATGATAAAAGGTAGCCACTATACATGTGATTGACAGGTAGGAAGGTACCACGGAGTACTTATGGGAAGGTGCCAATGAAAATTTGAATTTCCTGTGGAAAGCCATCCAAGAGAACCTGAATTTCTGGTAGGAAGGCACCACTGGAAACTTATAATTTTTTCTTAATTTAAAAAAAAAAGAATTCTTTTAAATGAAAAGCTGAATTACCTGTGGAAAAGCACCGTAGTTCCATATATAGCCATGGTGTGGGAAGACATTCTTCACAAATCTCAAAGCACCTTTCTTAACATCCTGCTTGATGGGGTTCAGTTTTTCCTCCTTACAAATCTAAAATTAGTGATACTGCCATAATCCATTATGTCAAATCATTATTGGTCAATATACATGTAAGCATACAATACCATCTCCATCAGCTAAGACTATCAAACGGTGCCTAATCTGAGATGTAAAGACTATTTCTAAATATCAAGAATACTGTAGAAGACATGTTGGGTTCTTCACTTTCAAATTAAGCAACACAAACAAGAGCCCACAATTCACTAGCATACCTCCATTTTGCTATTGGTCCAGCGGGGGATTTCCACCACCATATTCAGCACGGTCTTCTCTGTATTGGCAAAAAGAGGAATGTCATGGAATGGGGACACAACAGTTCCATTGGGGCTATCTGTAAAATTCATTTTGTACAGTTACTCACCTATTCCATTGCTAAAGAAAAAATAAAGTTCATCTTAAAATGTCTTCAAAATCACACACCAGATATTTGTGATATTTCAGTGGAGCCTATATACAACAAATACTTAATGAAACATCTTTAATCTTAGTAGTCACAGTGGCATAATGCTAAAATTATTACAATGATAGTTAAACTGTCTACTTGTTTATTAATAATAGTAGCATTATGGGAAAGTCTTCACGTTTGACTTCAGTATCAAAACTTTGCATTGGTGTCTGAGGTTCAGAGTAGTGCTAGATAAGGGGAACTAACTCATTATATGTGCTAGGGGGTGACTCTGCTGTGACTTAATTAAAACCTAAGGAACATAGCAAAAATTCTCAGAAGTTTCCACAGTTTGTTAAAAAAAAAAAAATTTTTTTAGCCAAAGATAAAATTGTAAGTCAGTATACATTGCTATTACAAAACATACACACAAACAAATTCAATTAAAAATTACTGTAAAGTATTCTGCAAAAGTCAGAACATCAAAAGACTAAGTTTAAGTTGAATGCTTTTACCACAGTCTCGATATAACACTGTAAATTCTACTGACAACTTTGGGAAACAATCCCATACAAACAGCTGAGACAAATTTGTAATGTGTAAAATTAAAAGTTTTCCACCTCCAAATGAACTCTAAGCTTCAATAGTTAAACCTTAATGACTTTAAGTGGCAGGAGATAATATCAGTAAATTGTGTATAATGAGCCTAATTGATAATGCATTCAGAACACCAGTCATGATCAGTGGACCACATTGTTGTGTTAAAAGAATTCTGATGATTGTGACATGTGCTTAATTTAGGTAATTATAGTCCAAGTAATTGAACCTCAGAAAACATTTAAGTTCTTAAATGACCAAATATGTATCAACTGCGAAAAAATTTAACAACTGATCAAGAAATATGTCCTGCACAATGAAAGTAGGTGCACTAACCAATTAAAATGCAGATAACATGATGTAAATAATATACAATAATACACAATAATATACAATAATATACAATCATGTGAATTATAGGATCTTTTTCTTGCTGATCATTTTCATTTCCTTCCAATCTTCTGTCCAGTACTTCATATATATATCTTCAAATATTTGTGTACTACACACACAAGTATACTAGTCTGTTCCTTTGATTTTAATTGATTACAAACCATGTCATAATTAAATTGCTATGTAAACACAAACTGAAATCCTGTAAACAGGACTTAAGTTTTATTATAAACAATGTATGGGTTAAACTCCATGAGGTGTGTATCAAACAGAGGAGAATTGTACTAGCTACTTTCACTCTGTCATTGCCTGCCTGCTTTTTACATGGTTGAGAGGGTGTCACACATGTTTTACAAACAATAGCTGGTTTTGTCTACCAGTCTTCATTTATGTACTTACTAGTACTTATGACACAGGATTCATTCATGTTTTTAATGACAGAGAGAGTGATTATGCTCCTTTCCATGTTTGAATGCAAGATCAAAAATCTTCATGTGTAGTAAAGATCTGCTATAGCCTTCACCTTCAGACCAAAAAATCCATGGATGCTTTTCTTTTATGATCAATAACACATGCAGCTTTGCAGGGGTCAGAGGGTGTTGTTGAAAGTCAAATCACAAGATTATCAAAAGCATTTATGTACAGAGTGTTCTCAAACAAATATATACTGCAACACTACAGTCTTTCATTATTATACATAATTAATGGTGACTAATATTTATCGTTTCGTTCATCTCAATGTTTAACCTCAGGTTAGGATTCAACATATCAATATTTACACCTATCAATATTTACACATTTTCACTATTTTGCCAAGAACAAATTTGTGGCCAATGTCAGTCTCTGACTGACAGTATCACATGCGGCTGCTGTCATCAAATTATTTGACTTTAATACAGCTTTGACTGACACTACTTCATTCCTTATTAGACACTACTTCATTCCTTATTAGACATATGTTAGAAATTCACTGAACAGAAATTGTACAATCATTTATCAGGAAGGGAAACTGAAGACTATTTCAGTCAAGTCTCTTTCGTTTTAAATAACACCTCATGCCAGAAAACACAGCACACAACAAAAAGTTAGGATTTCCTTGGCGTAGTTGAAAATCATATTAAACTGCAGTATGTGCCGTGCATATTGACCCCCCCCCCCCCCCCCCCCTTTGTACTGTTTTAATGATCATTGATCCATAATGCTCAGATGCTAACTTTAAGAGGATTGTTTTTTTCTTTTAAAGATTTCATCTTTTAATAAACAGCTATCGTTCTTTAAAATACAAAAGCTGTATGTTGAAAACTTTTCATAATATTGTTTCTCAATGAAAATGCATCAAACTTGAATTAAGGCTAGGTCTGTTCTGATCACTGACAGAGAGACAGACAGACATAATGAAATCTTCAATTGTTTGCAACATGAAATTATTTGAATTTCAACTGTTTCTGCCTTTGATACATATGTATCTCTATAAATTGTAATGATAGCCATTTCCTTATAAATGCGCTGCAGTTGTGAACAATGTGTGTATGAATCTTGATAAATATAGTACGTTTATTCTAACGACTGGAAATTCTGACAAATATGAAAGTAGAATAAATGCACTTCATGAAGTGTCACAGTTCACACCCACATGTATTTTCAAAAATGCAACTTATTCTCAAATAAAAGCACAACATGGAAAAGAGTAAAAACCCATGAACATAATTGCAGACGGACTGTTTAATGACAGGATGAGTGTCCTTGGTTACTTCTATACAGTGACACATACAATCGAATGAAATATATATCTGAAATATTAAGAGAATTCTAAACATGGAAACAGTGCTTCAACCTCTCAATAAACATAAACATAGTGAAATTGAAACAACATTTCCTTTTAAAGCTCTTAGATATGAACTAAATTGGGGTGATTTTCATATCAGTTATCTTGAAATACCAATACATCTAAAATCAACAATCTCCACCATCTCCCTTTCTCTCCTCTCCCTGTAGAATTTAATTTGAAAGTCATGACATTATCTATGTTTAGACATGATGAAAGCTAGATCCTACATATATTGACAATCTATATTGGAGGAGACTCACAATGCAGTTTCTCATTATTCTTTTTTAAAATGGACTGCATTAGAGTTGCATGTATTCCTGGTATTTTTTTCAGTATAGTCACCTGTTTGGTGTCAGGTCTAACTTTTTTTCAGTATAGTCACTTGTTTGGTGTCAGCTCTAACTTTTTTTCAGTATAGTCACCTGTTTGGTGTCAGGTCTAACTTTTTTTTCAGTATAGTCACCTGTTTGGTGTCAGCTCTAACTTTTTTTCAGTATAGTCACCTGTTTGGTGTCAGCTCTAACTTTTTTTTTCAGTATAGTCACCTGTTTGGTGTCAGCTCTAACTTTTTTTTCAGTATAGTCATCTGTTTGGTGTCAGCTCTAACTTTTTTTCAGCATAGTCACCTGTTTGGTGTCAGCTCTAACCTTTTTTCAGTATAGTCACCTGTTTGGTGTCAGCTCTAACTTTTTTCAGTATAGTCACCTGTTTGGTGTCAGCTCTAACTTTTTTCAGTATAGTCACCTGTTTGGTGTCAGCTCTAACTTTTTTTCAGTATAGTCACCTGTTTGGTGTCAGCTCTAACTTTTTTCAGTATAGTCACCTGTTTGGTGTCAGCTCTAACTTTTTTCAGTATAGTCACCTGTTTGGTGTCAGCTCTAACTTTTTTTCAGTATAGTCACCTGTTTGGTGTCAGCTCTAACTTTTTTTCAGTATAGTCACCTGTTTGGTGTCAGCTCTAACTTTTTTTCAGTATAGTCACCTGTTTGGTGTCAGCTCTAACCTTTTTTCAGTATAGTCACCTGTTTGGTGTCAGGTCTAACTTTTTTCAGTATAGTCACCTGTTTGGTGTCAGCTCTAACTTTTTTCAGTATAGTCACCTGTTTGGTGTCAGCTCTGGATTAAAGCTACCACTCCACAAGTCCTGTAGGAAATTCAGTTTTTTCCAGAATAATTTTGCACTTATTTGAGGAGCAGTTTCTTTACTTAATAAAGTTGATCTTAAATTCTGAATACAGATGGATGGTAAATAATTATCTCAATAATTGTGGTGTATATCACTAACTGCATAAATTGTTGCTTCATGCAATACCCATTGGATAACTGTACTTTTGGTTGTTGCACACAAGAGAAAATAACCTCGCATTCAGTTAAACTGATGACATATACAGAAAACAATATTCTGTCGTTAGTATGAGACAAACAGGATACTATGATTTGACGGAGCATGCATATTTCACACACTGATTCTCAGTATGGTTTGAATAAATCCAAGTTTGGGTGACATGTTGTATCTTTCTTTCAATGTCATTGGTCACCTAGAAGAACAATACTATTTCACTGAAATCTACGAGAAGCCTGGCCCAAACATTTGCATGCTAGATCAAGTGAAGTGACACACGGTTGTAGGAACAATAGTACACTGCTTGTCCTTTATATATCTTATATCTATCTTTTACATTTACTCTCTTAGCTAATACATTTCCTTAAATTTCAAAATATAAAGCCAATCTGGTATGTCAACAGGTAGCCTAACACACAATCCTTGAATAGTTACACAACTTGTTTACCCGAGTTTTAAATAAAACTATAAAAGTATGATGTCACTGGGGAGGCATTTTCTATGAAAGGAAGTTTTCGACTTTTTCCCTGCATCTCAGTTGTTGAGTTTTCAATACAAATTTTTTAACATGCACATTGTAAACATTTTTTTGTCATTTGAAAAGATTGTGTGTAAATTGAATTATACTACCAGACATTCAGCTTCAATCTGTGCATGTATTCTTTTCCTACAGTTTCAAATTACATACTGAGAACTATTGCTATTGTTGGCAAAGTATTTAATTACACTAAAAATTCTTATTCTTTGAATGTTATGAAAAATTCAAGTAAATCACACACTTGTTTCCTTTTCTTTTCTTTAGATCTTTTTTAAAGACACAAACACCCCCCCCCCCCCCCCAAGAATAGAAATACACATATTTTCATGTCATAATCTCCTGCTGTTGCTCAGTAATAAATAAGATGGTCAGTGGGGGATAGATTTTCCATTCAAATGCACAGAATTTTCGGTTATTTCATTTTCTCCACCAAATAATGCTGTTATTGTACCGAGTTACAGACATCAGCATAAGAGAGAGAGAGAGAGAGGGGGGGGGGGGGGGGGGGGGAGAGAGAGGTTTGTGGAATACTGAAAAATTCCAGGGAAGAAGGTAAGTTGTCTGTGACCTTCACCAACAAATGATATGCATGACTGAAGTTATAAACTGATTCTGTAACAAAAGATTGACTACTGTAATATCATACAGCTGTCTGACTAGTGCTCTGTAGCTCTTATGTGTGTTTTTTCACTTCAAAGCTGTTTAAGAAATGCTGTCCTATGACAAAATTGACATGAATGAACCAGGATGTGCAAGCATGGAATGCTGCGTCATGAAACATTTCTTATCAGATATTGCAAATATAAACTTGAATCATTATTGATTTTGTGGGTTCTCTCTCTCTCTCTCTCTCTAAAGGTGAGATTGTTCATGTGTATGCAGTAAACAGAGCCACATACCAAATTCTATTTGGCATTTTTGACTTGGCAATTATCATTATTGCATATCAATTCATGTCACTCTGCTCAAAGAATGAAAAACATAACAATTACAGAAAATCTTGATTAAATTCAAATGTCCAGTTAAAAAAAAATAAGGGGCTAGTGGCAGTAACAAAGGAACTTTCCCAGGAACTATTGGTAAGAATATAACAAAACACCTAGATATGGGGTCAATACATGCAAGCTGAAATATAAATATAGAAACAATGGATAGTTTCATATCTTTTATTATTAAACAATTTGTTTCATAGCTTCTGACAAAGTGATGAATGATTCAGTTTAATTATAATTTTATGAAATTTCATCCTTTCTAACACAGAATGCATACAACCTTCAAATTCAAGAAAATTAAAAATTTTCCCAGGACCTTTGGAATTTGTAATATTTTGGGTCTTTCTTTTTTTCTTTTTTTTTTATACAATACTTGCAATGCATAGATTATATCTATTTGTTTTGCTTACGTTTTCTCTTTGTAATTGTTAAGTGAAAAAAAAAAAAAGAGGCAAAAGGTAAAGATAATGTACATTGATCAAAACTTCTCTAAAGAATACAAAATTTAGGACAGAGCAAACAGAGAAACTTGACACTTCTCCATTTTGTCACACCTGTCACAGTAGCTCAGTGGTAGAGCATTCGCTTTGTAACCAGGAGGTTATGCGTTTGAGCTCCACTCGTACAAAGGACACACCAAACATTGGTAGTGATTGCTCCTTCACCAAACACTCAGCATTTAGAAATGAGAATCTTTTGGATATGACCTTAAAAATGTCGCGACAGGTATTGCACCTTAAAAAGAACCCCCACTGTTACGACCGCAAGTGTGGACTGAAGATCTTGACTTGACAATAAAGTTCAGTCAATGTAATATTCACAATTGTACAACGAATAATGAGTTTACGTTCGCATTAACCCGACGAGCGAAAACAGTACTGACTTTCATTCGCCCATCCACTAAAATCGGTACATGTAGCCTTATGTCTTATAGGGTAGATCAGTGAAATAAAGTTATAAAAGGTAGGCGAAGCAGTGACACAAGCTGGTATCGCCGAATTTCCACTTTTCAATATGTAGTCGGAGTCTGCTCTGACCGTCCCCCGCATATGTCACAATATAAAACCGGGGGGGGGGGGTAAGTCAGAGGAATCTCGGATTAACAAAATACTTCTGTTTGGCTGTAAGTTTAACATTAAATTAATCCACAGTGCATGAACACCACATGTAAAGGAGTAAATATGTCAATCAATACCCTATATACACTAAGCAACTGTCATTCAAACTTACTGAAAAACATTCGATATTCCAACGAATTTGGACATCCTCTCTCCACAACACCGTACGACATTTTGACCCAAGATGAGATGCTGAAATGTCTTGCACTTGATGCCTTCCCAAGGAATGTGGCTGTTTTTATAAAAGTTGCCGGCTGAAACTTCTGCTCTGGGAACTGAAAGAGAAGACGGACTATTCCTCTTAACCGGTCTACACGTTGCATTGAAAGGAAGTTGATAGTATATTCACTATTGGTATGTGCGCGCGCATTTGACATTGCGGCTATCGCTAATAACCGAAAAGTATATCAGGACGCATCGTTTCGCCCCCAAAGTAAGACTGTTCATGTTCAAAGTGAATCACATGAAAAGTATATCCGCATTACAGTTCATACCCTCATGTATTTTCAAAAATGAAATTTATTTCTTACATTTACATTCTACTTTCATTTCTTTTGGAATTTCCATGCGATAAAATAGATGTACCATCTTTATGAAGATTAATACGCCCATTGCTTACAACTGCAGCGCGTTCATAAGGAACAGACTTACAGCTACATGATAAAAAGCAGGATTAGTGCCAGATCTAGAAGGGGGATTACATGTGTACGGGTTGCATGTGATTAATGGTCTTTTTTAAATTTATTTTTTTATTATTTTTTTTTCTGACCAAGCAACAAGAAGAAAATAGTAACTTGCTGAGTACCTTTTTTATTTTAAACAATTCAACGATTAATAGATTATCCCAAAGCGGCAAAATAACGTTTCAATAAAATTAATAATATCGCACATTTTCTCCGTTTACTAAATCAAATGCTTCCAAGTCTATTCATAAGTTGCGCAACTCGGCTTTATATAAATATATTTTCTCGTAATTACAAGATATTTTCTTGTATTATCGAGATAATTATTTCGTAATTACGATATCTTTTCTCATAATTTCAAGATAATTATCTCGTAATAACGAGATAGTTTCTCGTAATTAAGTGGCACTAGGATTTCATATTTAAATGATGGATTTGAAATTTTCAATTTTACCCTGGCATACCTGGGAGACAATTGAGGGTTGAAAAACGACGGTTATTTTTTTTATTGGAAGAACTTCTACTAAGTAAATACAGAAACCAAATCATCCTTTGGAAGATGATTGGTGGTGTCCTATAGCTGTGCGGTAGACTTTCACAATTTTCTTTTTCACCTTGAGGGGCCAAATGGGGTGAAAAAACAACGAGGAATAAAAGGGGGGAAAATCTGGTGCTCAGTGCATTGTGTCATTTGTGACAAGGATACATTTGCTTTAAAAGGGTTGGAATCTCAAACATTTTTTAAAGATATTTGAACAATAAAACATGATGCAGGTTGGATGACTCCAGGGCACCTGCTCATCAAAACTGATGGTGCTGAGATGACCATTATAAACGCATCTTGAAATGTACATCAGAACTATATATGGTTCAGGGGTCAGCAGCTTAAATGTTTTAAATAAATTCAACATTTATCAAATAGGTTTGGGGTGACCCCTGGACACTTGCCCAACAGAACAGTCAATGCACCTTGACATGCAGCATATATATTCTTTGCTTGTTTATTTAAAACATTTATATATATGCTACTTGGTAACTATTGTGGCTTGTTTTGCTAGTTATACAAGAAGTAATTAGGATTTTTTAATGTCTTCCATGCCAACCCCCCTCCCTCCCCCCAGGTATTTTCCCCAATTTCTGCTTTCAAATTCCCAAACAATGAAAAGCAACCTACACATGATAGCCTTAATGTACGTAGATCTCCCTCACAGGCCCACAGATTGCAATTTATGCGACAAATTTCTAAAGTAAACCTTTTTTTTGTCTTTGCTTATTTGAATGAGGTAAGATTTGACGAAGTTGAAAGTCTGAAGGAGTGGTGCTCTGGTTTGATTAATTGATTGTATGTTGCACGGGGCCTCGGTTTTTGCGGGCTCATTCGAAGGACCGCCCCATTTAGTCGCCTCTTACGACAAGCAAGGGGAACTGAGGACCTATTTTAACCACTATTCTTTCCACTTTTCTGGCCCAGTGATTCTTGAGAATATTTCAAAAGATTTTTTTCTATATATTCGCATGTAAAACTTTGATCCCCTACTGTGGCCTCTCCCTACCCTCCGTGGCCATGATGTTGACAAATGTGAATCGGCAGTATGTCAGGAAGCTCTCAAGTAAATTTGAACAATTCTGACCCAGTGGTTCTTTAGAAAAAAGATTTTTAAACTACCCTGCCCTATTTTTGTGATTATTTCCTCTCTGAAGGGGACATGACCCGTTGAATATAGTTGAATCCCCTTTTTCATGGATGATTTGTACCAAGTTTGATTGAAATTGCCCCAGTGGTTCTGGAGAAGAAAATGAAAATGTGAAACATTTACAACGCCGACGACGCTAACGAAGACAATAGAATTTTGTTCGGAAAAGCTCATATGAACCTTCGGCTCCATTTTCATAAGTCAAGGGTTAGTTGATTCGTTACCTCGCACTGTCAAATAGTCGAGCTCATCAGACCATTACATAATCCGCCATAAATAAATCATCCAATGAAATTGCAGCATCTTTAATTTCATTTTCATTGGTTCGGCCTGTTTTACATCAGCCAATGGTAAAATCTCAGCTTTGTCAAGGTTTTACAAATTATGATTTAAAAATGGCATTAACTTATAAATGGTTGCTCTGCAAACTTGTTTTGTCATACATGGATACATATAACAATAGCCTACCTGAATACGGAAATGGGAAAGTGATTTCGTACTGCTGTGTTGATAAAAACGTGCGATTAGTGTGCCACTAATACAATT
Organism: Ostrea denselamellosa; assembly: GCA_024699665.1. Lineage (NCBI taxonomy): Eukaryota > Metazoa > Mollusca > Bivalvia > Ostreida > Ostreidae > Ostrea > Ostrea denselamellosa. The sequence continues at coordinate 10,166,521 of JAMZEH010000019.1, read as the reverse complement.
ATTGATGGAAGATCAAGTTTGGAAACCGTCTTGTTGAAGACGTTTAATCTTTTCGAGTACTAAAACTAATGAAGTAACTGCATTAACTAAAGATGACATCTACTCTATTGTGGTATTTTTCTGTTTTTGTCAATATTTACCATACACATTGTATAAATCCCCATGCTCATCATTGTACATACAAGTGATCACTTTGTACCTTATTGGAGAAGGCTTATATAGGCAGCCGCCTAATCCTTTTATGTTGCAGGCATGATAAAATACTGTTTAAAAAAGAGAAATAACCATAGGTATAAATACAAGCGCTTTCCTTTGAGTCTCTTGCTTAGCGTTTTTATAAATAGAAATGGATTCCGGTTGGTTCCACGCTCTCTGTGTGGAACCAATCAGAAAACAAATGACGAGCCCAACTTTTTGATATTGACATTCGTCAAGGGTTAACGCGAGGTAACGAATCAATAACCCCTGACCTGTGCAGATGCTTCGGCTTAGATGATCTAAAATCCCCTGACGATAGAGAGTATATCTAAAACAAACACTAGCATGTAGGTATTACTGTCGTGTGACAGCATCTAGTTAGATATTGTGTTTGGCGAGTAACCATTTGGGGAACACACCATTTATGTTTACATTGCACATTTCTACGAACGGACATTTCTCGTATAAAATTCATAACTCGGGAGGGGGGCCTCCGTGGCCGAGTGGTTAGAGCATCGGGCTCAAAGTCACAAAGCCTCTCACCTCTGTCGGCGCGTGTTCGAATCTTGCCCGCGGCGTTATGTGAGCAAGTTTGCCAGTTTACTTGCGGAAGGTCGGTGGTCTCTTCCCAGGTACATTGATCTGGGTTCTCTCCTCCACCAACAAAAAACTGGACGCCACTAGATAACTGAAAAATTGTTGAGTGTGGCGGAAAGCAATAAATAATCAATAATCAATTATAACTCGGGATAGACGAAAAGTATCAATAATCACAAATCCACAGTACTTACAGTGTAATAAGAGATTAGAAATGCTAGCATCTAATGTATTATTTGCCATGTAAGTAGCAGGTATAGCGAGTACCGTGAACTGCATGCTCTGATGATTAGAACGGACGAAAATGTCACAGCTGACGCTGCACAATCGTTCACAGATGCTTATGAACATGAATATATACTCCCCTTTTTGTTTACAGAAAGTTAGGCATAGTTACGGAATAAATGTAACCGTTTTCATTTAACTACCCGTTTTACATTTCGTATTCACCAGTAGGCCTACTCAATCTCGTAACTCCTATAGAAAATACAAAGCAGAGAGATGGGCAAACACGGACCCCTGGACATACCAGAGGTGGGATTAAAATGCATCTTTAATATAGACGATTTTGAGACATCTGAACAGTGTTAAATACTGGCAAAAGGAATCTCTAACTTAAGGGCAAATACCTCACATTTCGGATACGTAGATACAATCCTTAAGAAGGAAGATCGTTTCGAGACCGGAAACTATCGGCCAGTATCGTAACCTGCTTGTCTTGAAAGCACATGGTTGTTAGTAACATCAAGAGACATCTGGATCAACCATTTCTACTTAACTATCGGTTTTAGAGCCAGGCGGAGCTGCGAGGCCCTGCTGATGTCACTTATCCTCGGTCTTGCCTCATCTCTCGACAAGAAGCAGCAGCATGACTTTGCAGTCCAGGACTTCAGTAAGGCTTTCGATCGTGTACCTCACGAACGCCTGCTGGTCAACAACCAACAATACACAGTACGAGGCAACACACGACGTTGTACCAGGCCGTTCCTGATAGTCAGGCCCCAGCGGGTAGACGTTGATGATGCCCTCTCACTAGCTCCTACTGCAAGCGGAATCCATCAAGGCAGTTTACTAAGGCATACTTTATTCTTGGTCTTCATCAACGACCTACCAGAGCATGTATCATCTCAAACCAGATTTTTTGTTGACGATTGTATGCTGTACCGCAAGATCAAATCTGCTGTAGACTGCGAAATTGATATACTTGGAGGAATGAGAAAGGGAGTAGAGAAAATACTTTCCCCGGACAGGTGTAGCATCTTGAGAGAACACCGTAAGATGGATCCTCCTGTATTCGACTACAGGTTGAAGGGTCATATCTTTGCATCAGAACAGCTTACCAAGGTCATTATTTCTCAAGTTCTCGCCTGGACAACCCATATCAACAGCACAGTTAAGAAAGAAAACACTGTCATCGGGTTCCTCCGCATGAATTTGCGAACACACCAAAGAGGCAGCCTACAAGGCATTAGTAAGTCTGTTTCTGCACAGCATGGAATCCACACACCAAGGAGGTCAGGCGCAGAGTAGAAATAATCCAACAACAGGCAGCACGGTTTTCAACTCGGAGGTACCAGAACACAAGCACCCGAACACCTCAACTGAGATATCCTTGAATCACGCAGGACAATGTCTTGTCTCACCATGCTTTACAGAGTGGTCAATGACTTTGTGGATATACCAGCTTCCAACTACTTGACTCCAGGCAGCTTCAAAATCTGATCGTCTTTCTCCTTCAAATTCAGACGGTTTCAATGCTCTTTTAATTCTCCCAGCAACGGTCATTACCTGGAATTCTCTACCAGCCTCTGTTTCTGAGGTCCCTGACTTCGTATCTTTCAAGCGGGAATTATATTTTCCTTTATTCTAATTCATCACTAAAAATGGTCAGTATTTTGATATCCGAAGCAAAATCGGCTGAGGTCACATCTCTTTGACGCCACGGTGGCTTGTTTCTTTGGATGATGGGGAAGTAAGATGTACGTAAATGTGTAGGTCATGCATTATTATATGATACGTCTTGCAGGGTGTTTCCACAGTTCGAAAGACAAGCCCCTGTGATCATGCCACTATATGACCAGAAAACAAATTCTTATCTTTTAACTGAATTAGGATGTATAAATTTTGAGCGCTGTTGCGAATTTTTCAGATTTGTGTTTTCTTTCCGTTTCGTCTTCTGTTCCGTGTTGTAGCAACACCTTGGAGTATACAGTGTGCAAAAATCCCAAACTTAGTTTAAATTGTCCTAAACGAAAGTCGATTTGCCTCCCCCAATTTGCCCTCTCAAGCAAGCGAAGTGACAAGCTATTATGTAATGAGATAGCGTTGAATAGTTCAAAGCACATGAGTCGGTAATTTTATCAATAAAGTGAAAACAGTGGTAGGTCGTATATTGTTGAAGGTCCCACTCGAAAATGTTGCATTACGGCCTTTGAGCTGATAGGAATCTTTATTGTGCCACTCCTGCTGTGATAGGGAACCTCGGTTTTTACAGTGAAAAAACTGAGAAACAGGCATAAATCATCTGACTTAAAATATTTCCATCAATGAACCTCTTGTCCCATTTAGTCGCCTCTTACGACAAGCAAGGGGTACTGAGGATCTATTCTAACAACCCGGATCCCCACGAATAAACAAAGTTCCCGAAATAGGATGTCACAAAATCTGTTCGCTTGGTACTTGGAGTCTGGTACTATAGAGTGGTATCTGCAAGAATTGTTGTAGAACAAAATCTACAAACATGTGAGATGAAACCTCTTCGTCGGATCGTTGCAAATGCGCTTACATTTCTCTTGGAATATTTCGCATCTTTAGTTACAAAGAACAATGATGACACATCCAGGATATTTGGATAAGATGAGGAACAAACTCTTCTTCTTGTGCTGGCTTGTTTCAGCAGTGACAGAAGTGTGGTCAGATATGCATTCTTAGATATTCCCAAGGAAAATATCAATCGTCCGTGCATATCACAGAATGCAGAAGAAAAAATTCAATCCACACAGAGAATTCACCCCTTTGACAGCTGCTTGTTATGTTAATTGCCCAACAATTGTCCAGTATCTGATAGAACAAAATGTAAAGGTGTACCTTTCAACAGATACAGATGAGTTTTCAATACCATACCGATCACGTTCCGTCCAGAAATACCAAGATTGCCTTCTTTTGATAGATGGAGGTGCTAATCTGAAGATCATGGATGAAAATGAAAGAACATTATTGCATATATAAGCCTCAACAGGCGAGGGAGCAGTGCCCGTAATGGAAAGTTGATTGATTGATTGTTGTTTTTCGCCACACTCAACAATTTTTTCAGTTATCTGGTGGCGTCCAGTTTTTGTAGGGGGAGGAGAGAACCCAGATATAATGTACCCGGGAAGAGACCACCGACCTTCCGAAAGTAAACTTACAAACTTTCTCACATATATCAGCGCGAGAATCCAAACCGTGCCGACTAGAGGTGAGAGGCCTTGTGATTTTGAAAGCAATGCTATAACCACTCGGCCGCGGAGGCCCCTACGGAAAGGCGTAGATGTAAATGAAAAAGACAAAGATAAAAAGACGCCCATTTTCTATGCATTTGAAAACGAAAGTGGACTATTATTGAAAGCAAGAAGAGATAATGAAGTGGCCAACGACCGACAATATTTTCAATCGACCATAGCCCTACTAAATGAAGGTGCTAGACCGGAGCTTTGGGATGCTCATTGTAGATCTCCAGTATACTCATTGTTTGAACGTGAACGAAATTTTCCACGTATTTTACAGATGTTGGTTGATTATAGATTAGATGTGAATTTCGTTGACAAGAATGGATCTTCACTGCTTCATTATGCAGTTCTCTCTGGATACAAAAGTCTCGTTGAATGTGTATTGAAAGCTAAAAGCCCCGTGGACATGAACCCCCAAGATAAAACTGGTAGATCGGCATTGTATAGGCAACAGAGAAAGGGATTCTAGACATAGTAGAACTTTTAATCGATCACAAAGCAGACGTTAGCTTTACAGACAAGAAAAGTCTCACCTCACAATACCAGACAGTCAACAGAGGCATTATACAGATTGTTAAAGTTTTAGTTGAGAGTGGGGCAATGATAAATGAAAAATGTGAAAAGAAAAGGAACGCCATACCGTTGCACATAGCTGCTAAGAAAGGGCACTCCGAAATAAGTAATATTTACTTCAAGAAGGAGCTAACCAATCTGTGGTAGATGACAGAAATAAATCCCCACGAGAAGTAGCATCTGATGAAGGTCATTATCTGATAGAAGATTTACTCAAATAATTTTACTGCATTAGTGCCAATATGTAATACACAATATGATCGGATGTTTCTGTCTATATTTTGAAGATGAGAGTAGCACATAATTTGAACAAATCTATTCTTTTATTATTTTTATGAATATCGAATGGCGAAGTAAACAATGTATAAATCGTAATCATAAATCCCCAAGATATATACAAGTTCGAGTGTAGGGCAACAAGGACCTCCGACAAAGCGAAGGTAGGATCAGGTGCCATGGAGGAGTAAGCATCCTCTGCTGACCGGTCACACCCGCCGTGAGCTCTTAGTCGAAATTAGGTAAACGGGATTATCCGTAGTCAAAGTTAGTATGAAAAATGACAGTCTAACAAAGAGTATGAAACAAATCATTCAACATATGTCCCAGAGACACTTTGTAATCGCAAACAAGGTCATTATAGCGACCGTAAAATTTGCGAAATGATGACTTCAAACGAGATTCGTTATAATCCTGCCATGTCAACTATTTTGTCAGTAGTTGACCTCGTTTATATATACTGCACAAAAGGCTTCGGACGGAATGCGAAAACATTGGATATTTTCTAGACCCGGGTCCGTGGTTGCCTTTAATTCAGGGACCTACCAAGACTGCAATTTCTTGAATGTATTACCGATGTTGATACTTGAGAGGCAACAAGACTTTTTAAAAATACTATCCCCAATAACGTTGACCTCGGGGTTGATATTAGAGTCTTTTGAAGTTACAATCCTCTTTTCCAACATTCCACATGATCTCGGACTTTAAGCCATAGAACTCTCCATATGAGAGTCTTACAGTACCAGAGCCCAGCTAAAACTCGACCAAAAACATTTCGTATTTTTCTGAATTCATTTCTGCATATCATGGGAAGTATACGGAATTTCTGGATCATCTTTGGCATTAATGTAAATTGGTTATGTTTGATCGTATCAGAATATAGAGTAGAATTTTATGCCATTTGGTTCACTGATTTTTCATTGACAAACTTTGGTACCCTATATCTATAGTTCTATACCTTTACTCCTCAATTGTAAATTCGAACCCAAGCAATATAATTGCCGTGTTTAGGCCAAGGTGACTCAGGTGAGCGATGTGGTCCATCAGTCTCTTGTTATATTAAGGCTACCCAGATGTTTAAATTTAGCCTTGCCCTACATTACTTTTGGGGATTATGGAAAGCTGTTAAGCTATAAGCATTTACTTTTCAGAAGACATTACAATCTGGAGAACAAGTTTTGGTAAATTTTAAATTCTTCTCCGGTTATACGCATTTATTTATAAGGAATTAATTTTTATTTGTTATTAATTACTGTAAGACCATGTTTACATTTAATAAATTTGTAAGCCTTCTGTACAGGTCATTTCATGTCAAACAAGGTCGAACAAGATAATTTGGGAATCTCAACCGAACCTGGGTACAACACACAAAGAGTGTTCCATATCCTATGTAGTTTGATATGTCTTTCTGATCCAAAGTAACCACTGACAGTGAGTTGTTTTAATAAAGACAATAGCATCTGTACTTTGGGAGAATCTAAAGTTATTTAAGTCCCGCATGCACTTTGATTTCCGGTTACAGGTGAATGTATTCAAAGAATACCGCACCTGGCAAATAACTGTTGCTATAGCAACGATCATTCAAAGATTATCAAAATTCGTAGTCTTGTTTTTTTGTTTTTTTGTTAGTTTTTTTTTTAAATTTAATTTACTTGTACACAAATATAGTTGCATCTCTTATGAGCATTACACAATGGAATGTAGCTTAATCAAACACTTGATTTGGATTATTATCATTAAATTTTATTTCATTCTTAATCAAACTTGATTTTGCTTATTATCATCAAATTTTATTTTATTACATGAATTCCGGAGGCGTGATACATCCTATTTATTTCCTCATAACCAAGATTCTTAATTAGTGAAAATTAATGTGGTTTTTTTCTATTTTTATTTATTTTTTAAATTTTTTTTTTATTGTTATCATCATTATTATTATTTTATTATTATCATTTTTATTATTATTATTTATTATTATTATTATTACAATCATTATTATTATTATTAATATTATTATTATTATTTTTGCTACTTGGATAGCGCTACAGTAAAGCCAAACAAGCAATTCAACTTTATACAAACTGGGTGAATTTTGCTTTTCCACTGTGAACTTCCCAGACTTATGTTGCAATATTCCACTTGGTTATTTCATTTATTAACCAGCGAAAATGTGTATGTTGCCAACTGTTTAAAAATGTACTTGTATACATAAACAGAATCATATATCAACGTCAGAAAATCCCAGCATAGTAAAAATACATAAACCCAGAATAAAATAACAAAATTTTAATACCACTAATTTAAAAAACCTGCAACCTTATAAATTATATCTACAGTATCGGAAATCATTGTAGAGTAGATACAAAATAGCAGCACAGGAGTTATTGCCCTTGACATTTTTTAACCATACATAAAAATGTTTTTCATATCAAATAGTTATCCTATTATTATTATTATATCCTATCAATAAAATTCCTAAAAAAGATATAAGTCATATTTCTATCATGCACAAAATTTAATTAAATAAAGGTTGTGACGTCACATGAGGATAGACGTATCTTAAACTTAACCAAGGAAGTCCTTTACATAAAACTATGAACTCCCGATCGCACTAGGCCCCGTGAAGATCCGGGTAGATAGAATAGGTCCTCAGTACCCCTTGCTTGTCGTAAGAGGCGACTAAATGGGGCGGTCCTTCGGATGAGACCGCAAAAACCGAGGTCCCGTGTCACAGCAGGTGTGGCACGTAAATGATCTCTCCCTGCTCAAAGGCCATAAGCGCCGAGCATAGACCTAAATTTGTAGCCCTTCACCGGCTATGGTGACGTCTCCACATCAGTGAAAGATTCTCGAGCGGGATGTTAAACAACATATAATCAATCAATCAATCAACCGATCGCACTAATAACACCGGTTGAGTTTTCGTCGGCGTTGTGTTGAGTAGAATCTACCTTCATTCGTAATGCATATAAAAGTCACTACAAACTAAATTCCTCGTCTTCTATGAACTTATTAACAACTAGTCAGTAAACATCAGGTAACAATACATACTGATTGTATGATAACGTGAGTGATAAATGGGACGCTAAACAATATAAAAGCAGACGAACCAACTAAAGCTTTCTTAATTATCTCCCTTGCACCGGGTTATGATCCTTCAGTATGTCATACAGTTCAATTGCTTATTTGCCGCTACTGTAGCGCTACCCTTTTCTTTGATCTCCTTTTGCTATCCGCATCTGTCCGTTTTTAACGTTTCAATGTTTTTTGACTCATCTCCTTGCTGACTTATTTGCCGAAATTCTTAAGGAACATGGATTGGAGTATGTGAACAAAATTGTGAATTTTGTGGCCCCCGTCCTTTTGAACCCGTAAGGGATGGGACTGAAATCTTTTAGAATAGTACAATCCTTAAAATGTTACAGTGAAAATTCATTGAATGTGTAGATACATCTGGGTGTATGAACTAGGGGCATAGTCACGCTGGGTAGAACGACCTCCAGCAAGATTGAATTCTTCAATTGCGGTCCCTAGATCAGGAGTTCGGGATCGAAGCTATTCATAAAAGGTCTTAAACATTAAGATCAAAAGCACTTCTTACAATTCATTTAATGCTGCACTTTTTTAAAGTGTAAATTTATGGCATATTTGAAGAATGAAAAGGTGAAGATAACGAACAGTGATCAATCTCATGACTCTTACAAATGATACAAATTAAGAATAGGACAAACACAGACCCCTGGACATACGAGAGGTGGGATCAAGTGCCTAGAGGGAGTAAGCATCCCCTGTCACATCAGCCGTAAGCCCTATTTCTTGATCAGATAAACAGTTTATTGTTTAACGTCCCGCTTGTGAATTTTTCACACAAATGGAGACGTCACCATTGTCGGTGAAGGGTCGCAAAATTTAGACCTATTCTTGACGGTTAAAACCTTTGAGCAGGGAGTGATCTTTATCATGCCACACCTGCTGTGACACGGAAACTCGGTTTTTGCGGTCTCATCCGAAGGACCGCCTCTTACGACAAGCAAGGGGTACTGAGGACCTACTCTAACCCGGATCCACACAGGGGGATCAGGTAAATGGATAAATCTGTGTGTAAAGAACGGCAAGAATAGCATATAATAATATTCAAAATTCATCAACCCCTTAATCAGGGTTTAAGAACCCAGTAAAGGGGACCACAAAGTGAAAGGATATTAAATATTTAGATGTACATGTATTCGTATCTGTTTTCCGAACATTTAACAAATACACAGGATGCATAGTTATTATCAGCATCAGTGGTACTAAAATTGTGAAGTTGAGGCTTTATGGTTCCGATCTGATCAAGATATAGGGCACGCGGAGTGTGTGACCGCTCAACAGGGGATGCTTACTCCTCCTTGGCACGTAGTCCCTTCTCTGGTGTCCAGGTGTCCGCGTTTGCCTTACTCTTAATAGTTCGTATTCTTTATAGGATTAATGAGAATGATCACTGTTCGTTCTCTTCACCTTTTCGTTGTTACATCTTTTAAGATACTCTCTGCTGGAAGACCTAGATCACACTTTCCACGGAGGTTGCTTATAGGCAAATAGTGTGGCCTGACCTTGAATCAAGGCCTCTTTGCCATTTCAAGTCATTTCAAAACCGTTGATGATGAATAATTTTGATGTTGACGAATACAGGGGGTATGTGTATTTGTCAAGGCTACAACGCGTTAACTGAGGAACGTCATCAGCTCATAACTGACCAAACAGATTGCTTATGACCAATATCAAAAGACGTTTCTGACTACAAGAAAATTTCACACAAAACTGTTAGATTATGGGTGTTTTATGTTCTAAACGTTATTTATCGCACTCACGTGACCTTTAAGACCCATGGATCTCTTCTTTGTGTCAGATTTGTTTAAAATCACCCATTAGTATTTCAGACGGTGAAAACTACAGAGAAGTCGAGTGGTGTACTGTAATAGAAATATGCCTCGTAGTATTTAGGATCCTAACATGAATATCACGTACTGTAGGGAGATGTTGTTTGTCTACATGGGTGATATCAAATTACCATATAGAGGTGTCTGCCTTCAAGGGTTTGGATTATTTGTTTGTTTTACGTTTTTTGAGAATTTTTCACTCATACTGAGACGTCACTAGGTATAGTTAAGTACCACGAAGTTAAACCTATGTTTAGCGTTCAGGGCCTTAGCAGTGAGGGTTTTTTAAGGTGCCATTGCCTGCCGCGACACGTGACCTCTATTTTTAAGGTCATAACGAAAGACCCGTGATTTTCACTTCTAAATGCCGAGTGTTTGGCGAATGAGCAATCACTATACGTGTACAAATTTTCGCGACCGAGATAATCTTAAACAAAAGCGGATAGCATGATCGAAAGGACTTTTCGCGATGAGAAATATTCACGACAACGGTTTTTGCAAAGCTTACGAAAATTTACAATATGGGCATGATATGGGTACAATTCCTCACAACATATGCTATTGTTGCAAACTGTTAATACACAACAGCGCATGATCACATCAGAGTTGAAAATATGAGCTGGATAGGGTAGTATTCATTATACTGGACAATTAATTAAATTCTATCTACGAATTCTGTGATTGAGATGATGAGTGCATGGTCCTAAAAATTCTTCAACTATCTAAATTGAAATATACCATTTTGTCTTTATATCTAATATAACCATGTCCAAAACTTAATTGTAAAATTTGAATTAGGTAAATATTTGGTGCCTCCCTTGACTCGATATCTTTATGACATACGAGGGTTGTTCGATCTGCAATTTGTATTGTACGATATCTCAAAAGCATTCAACTCAAATAGTGAAATGAGCATTACATCCCTTCAAAGTATTCTCCACGGTTTGAAATACATAATTTAATCTCTGAACCCATTTCTTATATGCGTCACGGTACGCTGATTTAGGTAGACTGAGGCACTGACTAATGGTTGATCCAAGGGCTTGTTGAGTCCTTATATGTACGTTTATACTATACGTCAAGTACTTTTTAAGTTTTTGGAAAAAAAATCGCATGGGGCTAGATCTGGAGGGTATGGTGGGGTGGCAAGAGGTAACCTTCTCCGACTTCAAATATTGCTTCACAAGATCAGATGTATGAGATGGAGCATTACGTCGTTGATGATAATATTTCTTGAGCTTTTTTAGGTATAACATCTCGGTAATACCGACCTGTAACACTTTTGCCCTTCGGCGAAATAGTTAACCCGTGTTTCGTCACCAGCAACGAATTGTCTTTGATTGAATTTGGAAAACATTTGAGCAATTGCTTAGCGGTTTGTACTCGTACACGCTTTTGGTCATCTGTCAATATACGCGGTACCCATCTGGTAGAAATCCTTCGTATTTTCAAAATATGCTTGAAAATGAAATGCACCCGCGATAGAAATGCCAACAGCTTTGGCAATATTACGTATCATGTACCTGCCATCACTTTCAATTATTTCCCTGACATTTGCCTTGCCTTGCCTGTTGCAGTCGTAGGTCGTCCAGATTTTGCTGCATCTTTGACGGACTCTGTGCCAGTCAGAAATGTCTTTCTCCACCTACGAACTGTCTCATAAGATACCTTATCAGACCCAAAACGTCCCCCAATTCAGTAAAAATCTGCATTACCGAATGACTGAGTTTTGTGCGAACTTTTATATAAGCTCTGATTTCTTCAATATTCTCAACGCGTTTCCCAACCATTTCACAACGTTGGTCAACGACTGGCTCTATTGAAATGACTATAAGTTTGAAACTATGTAGAGCTGAAGACTCGTGTTTATATTATTGGAAAGATATTGAATAGAGCTATTCAAGAGTACCACCATCGACGAAATAGCACGCCATGGTACAATACACATTACATATCGAACAGCCCTCATATATACTCGAGCGTCTTCTGGGAATAATTAATGGATCCACCACTTGCTATTCTGATTGGATCCACCAGTGCATTTCCCCTGTTTATAATAAACAATTGCTGACAGATTATGCATGATGTAATGTTTTGATTTCTCGGCTTTGTAAGCATTACTTTTGAGTTATCTTTCTTTTGCTTCAGTCTCACAATTGAGGGATCTATAAGAAACAGGATCAAACTTCATTCGAAAACTATGCACTGTACTGTAATCAAAGTGAGATTGAGTGATATTGAGTTGTGGCACTTCGGTACAGGGTGACACTGAAATGCAATCGCGAACATCGTAACTTTATCGCGGAAGTTAAACGCGTCGCAACAAAAAGACATTTTTAAAATGCCCGTGGATCGAGTGACGTCTCAACCTTCTAAGTAGAAAAAGCTGAATTTAGCCAAACAAGGAAGTGAAATTTACAACTGATATGTACAAGATTGAATCCAGAGGAAACGCTACTGTTGTTTTACTGCTGTAAACAAACAGTTAACTACAGTAAGTAGACTATTATATAGTTCTGTTTTATGAATACCCTTGTAGAACATTTGTTTTGTTTTGTTTTTATCTTTGTTGTTTATTTGCCAGTGTCGAGATGGGATGTTGCTATTCAAAGGAAAAGAAGAGAGATGATTTTACAGATATCGATAAAAAAGACGGAGGAAAAGAGCTGACTGACGGAGTTGATAATCCCTCAAATGCCGAAGCAGAAGAATCTGTTCCATCAGGTATTTAGTCACCTGCTTTGTTAACTGAAATATTGCCCGTGAACCAACCTTTAAATCAATCTCTGGATGTTTAAGAGTTTTTATTTACACTTATTGATAAAGTAGAACTTGATACAGTTCTCCGTTTCATAATAATCAATGAAACTTTGTATCTAAATGAGGAAAAAGTATATATTAGCGCAAAACTGCACGTGTTTGTTATATTTCTTTACACCCTTAGAAATTTATTATACACCGACAAAACTTTTCAATATTGCCTGCCAGGTTTGACCTAGATAGGTAGATGACCAGGAAGTATAAATAACCTGTACACGACCGAACCTTTAGTTGTGGTCTTATTGTGACAGCCATGCTTGTCTAAAGCGAAAATGGATTGAAACGTTAATTTATTTTAATCACGGTTTATAGTAGTTAATGTTAGATGGTATATATACATATCGTTTAATACCAGAAACAAAAATCACAACACAATCTGATAGCACCATTATAACACACAGTGCCTGGACATAGCAATGTATAGTATTTAATTCATGCTCGTTACTGGTACATGATAGGTTCCTCATTGTGAGAGGATAAGACATGGAGTAGTACTTAAGTATACATTACTGAATTTCACTTCCTTAATGCATAAACTTTAAATTAACGCTCCTAGGCCGACTAAAACTTAAATCAGTACCCGGATATCAACTTTTAATGATTCGTTTTGGAGGGAAACTTGTTATTTTTAAAAATAGTGTAATAAATATATAACTTCAGCTTGTCCAGGAGAAGCTTGGTCAATGCATTTTGGAGACGCCTGTGCCAAAGCTTTTTACTAAACAAGTGTTTCATTATTTAAACAAAAGTATTTTTTTCAAGCAGTATTGGTGTAGTACTGTAATATTGCTTTACATTGCCAATTTCTCTGAAAAGACAACAAATGAATCCTTATATTACAAGTGACGTGATGTGGTATTACATTATCTCTTGTAGCTGTCGGGAAAGGCACATTGAGAGCTCTGTATGATTATGACGCCAGAGCTGACGAGGACTTACCCTTTAAAAAAGGCGATCATCTTACCTTGTTAGACGATAGGTAAAAATATAATCATCCTTATCTAATATTCTGATATCAAAAATAAAATCGATATTTTTTATAGGTCAATATAAGATATTCTCTTATCTACAAACAATTTAATATAAACAAATTTGAAGTGGCAGTATTAGCCAAACGGACCATTTCCAAAGATATCTAAAACCTTCCTATTTTTATGATGATATGAACATTACAGTATTATTACTGATATAGTTGAGATATCAAATGTGCTTGAATTGAAAACCATTCATCTGTAGAATTATACATGCAATATTTTTGTCCAGGAAGCAAAAACTATATGTTCTGCATATGACCAGTTTTTAAATCGAGGCAGGCTACTGACAAACAAGTTGATGTTACAGGGGTTTCAACATTTTAGTCTAAAGTCATCATTTCGCAAATTCTATGGTCGTTATAACAATCTAGTTTGACAGTACAACCTTCCATTAGCCGTCACTGGTGTTTTCATTTTCAGTAACCCAGATTGGTGGTACGCGAAGAGAACGCAGAGCGGTGAAGGAAGAACTGAAGGTTATGTCCCGTCAAACTACGTTGCAAAGGAAGACACTTTAGAGGCTTACGAGTGAGTTAATTTCCTCGTTTAGATTTGAAAATGTCTGCACTGCATCTTTTTATCTATTTAATGGCCATAAAATGTCAATTAACTTGGTCCAAGCCTGGGTTTTATATCTTTCGTTTTAAACTGATTTAATGGCGTTGGTTAATTTCTTTCTATCATATACCGCCGAAAAGGGAACGAAATACCAACTCGCGGCAAAATACCAACTGTGTGTATAAACGTTTGAGAGAAGCAAATACGAATACATTGCTTCTAATTCTATCACAATGTTTTACCCATTTCCAACGCTATTTTTAAGTTGTGCAAAAGAGTACATTGAATAAAATTTTGCTTTCATTTTAGATGGTTTGTTGGAAAGATTTCAAGGAAAGAATCCGAGAGACAATTATTAAGTCCCGGGAATGTGTTAGGGACATACCTAATACGAGAAAGCGAAACGTCGCCAGGTTTTTTATATACATATTCTGACACGAAATCAACATAGAAATAAAATGTATTCGAGAAATACAAATTAAAGTAAAACATGATTATAGCGAACACGCTTATAATGAATTCACATTTACAACAAAGCAATTTTAATTCCCTGCAGTTTTGAAACATTGTATTTAACGAATTACGTTTATAACGAATCAAATTAATTGTTCGTCCCCCAGCTCTTCGCTATAAGCGCGTTTTACTGTATATGAAATAAGCAGGATGAGGTGGTTTCTACGTTTTAGTTGTCAATCCAATCGACAATACGTTATAATAATAATAATGATAATAATAATAACCTTTATTTATCCAGGATAACACAATTAGCATACAACTAGTTTTCATTGTGGTCCTGCGTTATGGGTTCTTCAAAAGGCATTGCAACAATTTTGTTGTCTTTCAGGAAATTATGTACTCTGTGTCCGCAGCTTTCAGGAAGGCAAGGGTGATATAGTGAGACACTACAAAATCAAACCACTAGACGACGATAAAGGATACTTTATAACTCCACGAAGAACATTGCCAAGTCTACAGGAATTAGTCAAACATTACAGCGGTATTTATAGATGTATATATTTAGAACAAGAGGCCAGCAGGCCTCAACACTCACCTGAGTCCCACAGCCCATACAAAGACCTGTCAATGAGTCTCATATTTGCATTGGAGCCTCATTCTGGAGTCTTTTGTGGACAGCTGTATGATTTTCCTGAATATGCATACAGTTCATATTTAATTACAATAAAAGAAAAGGTGAATTTTGAAGCATTTAAATCAAGCCTTTCTGAATCCCCCCAGGATGAATTATATCTGTAAATCTGGTAGACAACTGTATCCTCTCTTCAACTTCTTGTGTATTCAACTTTCATTGACATCAGAAGAACAAAAGAAGATTTCTCAAGTATTTAAGCATTGTACATGTATACTCTATGACCATACGGCCAAGTTAACTCCCCCCCCCCCCCTAAGTTTCAACTGACCATTAAGGCCATGAATATTGTCATAATCATTATGCACGAAAATAATTGTCACAGTACACAAGATTAAACTGGTTAGACTGTTCTTTGTACATTGATTCTGACTACAGATAATCCGTTTACCTGATCAAGGTATAGGGTTCACGGTGGGTGTGACCGTTCGACAGGGGATGCTTACTCCTCCAAGGCACCTGATCCCACCTCTGGTATATCCATGGGTCCGTGTTTGCCCAATTTTCTAATTTGTATTCCATATATAGGATTTATGAGATTGATCACTGTTCATTATCTTCGTCTTTTCATATAAGAAATTTCACTATATGCCCATATTGCCCCCACCCTGGGACGTAAATCCCTAGCCCAGGCGCAATGATTTTAACAATTTAGGTAGAAGTCTTCATGGACATCATATCCATGCATTTAGTTGACGATTTTCTAAATTGTAATGTGTCTTTAATATATGGCCATATTGGCCCCACTCTAGAAACTATAGCTTAACCAAGGGGCCAGGAATTTCACAAATTTGGTAAAGGTTTCATGGAAATCATAACCATGCATATCGTTTCCCCCCACATATGTGAAAGTAGAGAAGAACTTTAAAAATTTTACCTTTTGGGGGGGGGCTGTTTTGGCCCCAACCATGAGTCCCTGGGGGTAGCTAAGGTCACAATTTACATTTCTCTTATCGTAAAGAAGTTTCAAATCAAAAATGGTAACAAATAGCTTTGTAGTTTTCAAGAAGTGAAAAATGTAAAATTGTGAAGGGCAACAATAAGAGATCAACTGAGTTACTCAGGTGACATACAAATAAATGACAGAAAGTGGGATTAAAGATAATATTTAACTGTATTTTGAGCTCTGCTCAAAAGAAACGCCACATGTATTCAAATTGCTTATTTGTTTGTGTCACACCTTATCAACATATGTAAAGATTTATTGGTTTCTCCAATTATAGGTACAAGTCAGTATTTTTATCACAGTAGAATTTAGTAAGTCACTGATACGATAACGACTCGTAGCCAATTTTCATGCAATGTTATTCGCAACAGCTCCCTAAAACAGTTTAGAAGAATAAGAATTGTCCTTTTCTTCGGTTTCACTGAATTCACGAATGTAGCCCGACTACCGTTGTACTGAAACCCTGACTATGTATTGTGGATGAAAATTTCCTTCACGGAACTATTTCGCTATCTTCTACAGTTACCCACTGGTAACGGGGACGTGTCATTTTTTTTATCACCTTTTGACACGCTACTTATGAAAAGAAAGAAAAGATTTATGTGAAAATGTAGGGTGAAACCTTTGTTGAAAGAATGATTTCCCCCCATTTTGCTAAGGAATATATATAAAGGTGCCCTTATAAATTGCACACCGAAGAGTTCTGATAAATGTAGATTTTTCCTTATAAGGTAATCAATTGATACGCATATAAAGATGTACTGTATTCTAAGTAACCCCGTGGGGATCCGGGTTGTTAGAATAGATCCTCAGTACCTCTTGCTTGTCGTAAGAGGGGACTAAATGGAGCGGTCCTTCGGATGAAACCGCAAAAACCGAGGTCCCGTGTCACAGCAGGTGTGGCACGTAAAAGATTCTTCCCTGCTCAATGGCCATAAGCGCCGAGCATAGGCCTAAATTAGCACCCCTTCACCGGCAATGGTGACGTCTCCATATGAGTGAAAGATTCTTGAGCGGGACGTTAAACAATGTTTAATCAATCAATATATTCTAAATATTTTATGTACTGGGAAGGATGTTTATTCTTGTCATTGAAACTTCTATCGGTGCTGTGACGTGGAAGAAATATAGGATAGATTCATATACGTGTTTGGGCTTAAAAGTAATCTGCCCCTTGATAACATACTGTAAGGAAAGGGTGAAGATAACGAACAGTGATCAGTCTCATAAATCCAATGACGAATAATACATAATCAAGAGTGGAGGAGTAAACAGTCCATGTTGACCGGTTACACCCGCTGTAAGCCCTTTAGCTTGATCAGGTACACGGAATAACCCATAGCCAAAATTAGCATGTAAAGAACGGCATAACAATTGATACGAAACACGTCAGACTGCATTCGACATGATCGCAAGTTGTATAACAACCCTAAAATTGGCTGACTGTAAATGAGACTGTTGAAACCCGAACCCGCGATCTATACGGTTCAGCAGTCGATGCGCTAACCTACTGAGCTACTCATCTAGGCATTGAACTTAGAAATGGATAGACAAATATTGGTGATATTTATATTTCATTCCTGGTTTTAAAAGAAGTCAGCTATGACGATGTAGAATACCTCTTTAATAATTTATCATACATATAACATGCTTTCGCGTATCGAATCATTTGAGAGACATAAACAAAGGTAATATTGCTACATAAATTTGGAAAGTTGACGATTGAGAAGCTGACGTCACCCCGTTTATCACAAAGTTGAACTGGGATGATATGACAGATTTACTATCAAGTTATCTTTAATTTTAGTAGTTTCCTGTCATGTAGTGCGATCTTTTCTGTCATGAAGTCACCTGATTTTATGATTTAAGAAAAAAAACCAACACTTTTACTCGCTGAAAAGTAGTGTATTTTGAAAAACTTCAACTTAGCAAAAACTAATAGTTACTGTTACTAGGATGGAAATTCATTGAACGATATTATTCTCAGATTGTCTCAACATTTCTCTTGTACAGAAAATTCTTGAATATTTCCATAGTTTTAAACGTTACTATTTGCTAAACAAAGGTTCAGGTGTTACGTTTGAGCCATAATGCTTACTAATGATTGATGGATACATACCTGGTTAGAATAGGTCCTCAGCACCCCTAGCTTGTCGTAAGAGACGACTAATGGGGCGTTCCTTCAGATAAGATCGCTAAAACCTAGGTCCCGTGTCACAGTAGGTGTGGCACGATAAAGATCCCCCTGCTCAAAAGCTCTGAGCGCCGAGCATAGGCCTAAATTTTACAGCCCTTCACCGGCAATTGTAACGTCTCCATATGAATGAAACATTCTCGAGCGGGACGTTAAACAATAAATAATCAATCAATCATTTTACAGAAAATTCAGACGGATTGGGACAGAAACTGACACAGGCTAGTGCTAAAACTAAACCAGTCATAGACCTGAGCAAGGATGCATGGGAAATTGACCGTGAATCTCTATATTTGACCAAGAAGTTGGGAGCTGGTCAGTTTGGGGAAGTATGGAAAGGTAAAGAACGCTTTCTTTGTACATTAAAATACGACATCTTATAACTAATGAGATTTTAGGATTCCAGCAATGTAATTTAAAGAGGTATATCATATTGTCAGAATGGCTGACTTCCATTTTGAAATATGGATGAATATGTTAATAAATTAGCAATATTTATACATTAACAGTACTACATTTAACTCTGGACACGTCAAAGTCCAGACTTTTTTTACTACCCTTTAAAGGTTTTGTGAAAAATCAAAGTGCCTGTGTTGGGAAATTTTTTTGACAGCATGTCATAGTCCAAGGTTGGGCTCACACATCCTTGTAGAATAATGGATATCAGTTTCCAAAGATAATAATGTATAGGAGAATGGCAGAATTTTTAACCCTACAAAATTCCTATCATAACCCTATACCATAAAAAATCCTAATATTCCTATAACTTTCAGTAGAGTAATTAATCCTATATAAAGTGTGTTTGGAAAAATTCCTCTTTTTGATATAGTGTGATAAAATGTTGCGTGTATTTAAATTTACACAGAATTAATATTAAATAAATGTTGCGTGTATTTAAATTTACATAGGAGTAATATTAAATAAATGTTGCGTGTATTTAAATTTACACAGAAGTAATATTAAATAAATGTTGCGTGTATTTAAATTTACACAGAAGTAATATTAAATAAATGTTGCGTGTATTTAAATTTACACAGAAGTAATATTAAATAAATGTTGCGTGTATTTAAATTTACATAGGAGTAATATTAAATAAATGTTGCGTGTATTTAAATTTACATAGGAGTAATATTAAATAAATGTTGGGTGTATTTAAATTTACATAGGAGTAATATTAAATAAATGTGGCGTGTATTTAAATTTACACAGAAGTAATATTAAATAAATGTTGCGTGTATTTAAATTTACATAGGAGTAATATTAAATAAATGTTGGGTGTATCTAAATTTACATAGGAGTAATATTAAATAAATGTTGGGTGTATTTAAATTTACATAGGAGTAATATTAAATAAATGTTGCGTGTATTTAAATTTACATAGGAGTAATATTAAATAAATGTTGCGTGTATTTAAATTTACATAGGAGTAATATTAAATAAATGTTGCGTGTATTTAAATTTACATAGGAGTAATATTAAATAAATGTTGCGTGTATTTAAATTTACATAGGAGTAATATTAAATAAATGTTGCGTGTATTTAAATTTACATAGGAGTAATATTAAATAAATGTTGCGTGTATTTAAATTTACATAGGAGTAATATTAAATAAATGTTGCGTGTATTTAAATTTACATAGGAGTAATATTAAATAAATGTTGCGTGTATTTAAATTTACATAGGAGTAATATTAAATAAATGTGGCGTGTATTTAAATTTACATAGGAGTAATATTAAATAAATGTTGCGTGTATTTAGAATTACATAGGAGTAATATTAAATAAATGGGACATTTTATCCTAGCAACCTTCTATATAGAAAATGTCTACTATTTATCCTAAATTTACTAAAAATTATCGGATATTAGGATTTTTTGTCCAAAATTTGCGATAGATTTTCTTTGATTTTTTTTTACAGAAAGTTTGAATACTTTTGTAAAGAAACAGTTTCATGAAATTAATATGAATACTATTTTATCGTTTAACCAATTTTTGGGAAATTTTCATAATACGGTTTAAGGAAAATTGCAGTTTTCTGACGTTGAAATATAATTTTGTTTATGTATGTCTCGCATTTTAAAAAGCCAGATGACCTATATATTATTAATAAATTGAAACAAATGCACATTTAGACTTTTATCAGATAACAATGTGAGTATGTAGATACCTTAAAATACACTTTATATTGAAATAGAACAAATGTTGATTTTGATATCTTCACCAACCGCAGGATCGGCCATTCATTTTGTGGTTGTGTTAGGAAGTGTGCATGGGGAAATGAGACATCATTATTTTGATGTTTCAGTAAAACAATATGTATAAAAAGTTCTGAATAAGATATTTTAATAAATAATTAAATGTGAATTTTGATATACTCTATCAGTACGTTTCATATTTTAATTATTATTTAATAAATATTAGTAAAGCTAACCTCCGAAATAACAGTGTGTAAAATATAGAAGCAACTCATTGTGAGTTTCCAAGTTTTAATTAATAAAGAAACGTTATTTTGGTTCGAATCGGCTACAGCTCCAGGGCATGTATATTTTGGTTAGTATTTTATCAAAACTCACGACGTGCAAATCGGAGTTTCAGACATGCACAGAATAGCCAATCCAGCAAATAGTATCGCCATCATCACGTGACATAACTCCGCGTGTATAATTATAGGATATAGACTTTGAATTGGAAAATATGATGATCGAGTTTTTGGCGAGTAGACAAAAAACGAGGTCATCACATTTTCCCATACAAAGTCTACAACCTTTTTATTATATACTTTGAATTTCATTTAGAGACTAATAATTTTAATTTTAACAATTTTGTTATTGGTTTATCTGAGTAAAGGAATAAAAACACGAAGTATTCCATTATCAAAGAAAAGCAGTGCCGCTTATGTACTATTGTGACGTCATGTTTACGGGCATGTGCTGTGTTGATATTGTATGTTATTTGCGCGCAACTTTAAAGGAAAAAGGAAAGTTGAAATTGAAAGTATATAATAATATATTATATTAACCACTTATCACATTTCTGAAGCATGTTCGGTTTCTGTAATCTGGTGAATTTCAAAATCTAACAATGTTCATGTTTGTTTCATTGGCACACCTACCATCATGATGGTACTTCAACATTTCATAGTTCTTAAATGCAAGTTGCCTTATAAGCCCGGGCGGATCTAGGATTTCAGTTTAGATGTGTGTAATAAAAATTTGAGAAACAAGGGGCCTATGGGCCGCTTTTAGGTCCCCAATGGGGCCTGGAAGGCACCAAGAAGACAAAGCCTCCGGGACGTCCCGTGTTTTACTGTACTTTGATAATGAAATCTGGCTTAAAATTAATAGAATTTTCAAGTCCACATGCTGCAACCGAATTTATGAATAACTGGGTTTTTTTTAAAAACTTCATCCAATCATGTTTGATAACGGTTCTGGTTCCCTGTGTTAAGCAGTTTCGTCATAGACACATTTGGACGACGCCTATTTTATTATACCGAACAATTGAAGATATAGGAAAAATAATTAATTTATACATCTCTCAATTTGACATCAAGTAAAGTGTTAATCACGGATAGATGTACAGGTAAACATAACATTGAAGGCATGGATTTAAAACACTTTAAATGCTTTAAGATAAGCATTGCACGTATATAAATTTAGTATGAACGTTTTTTGTCAGTATCAATATTTTCCTTGAACTCCTTCGATTTATAAGTTCTAGTAATTGTAAGTTTCAGATCTTTTTGAGGCGCACCTGCTGATTTTAAAGAAATGTATTTTTTAAAAGTTCTGCTGCATTTTTACCGGACACATTAATATCAAATATTAAACCTAAACCGGCATATAAACGGAGAAATTTAAAAAATCGATTTGAAGAAATAGAATATTTTTAATAATATGCTTTTAAAAGATCAAATTCATGATATTTTAATTGATTGAAAGACATTATTTATACTATTTACATGCATCTACTCCATAAAAATTGTGGGATTTAATTTGTATTCTGATATGGCCGGATAGCTGAAAAATTGCTCAGGCGGCTATAACCAAACAAACAAATGTATTCTGATAAAGGATACATAACTGCAATATACTTTGAAAATTTTAGGGGAATAGTTTGCTCCCCCCCCCCCCCCCTTCTTAAAAGCATGCCAAATAGACCTGAAACTTAAACACCTATGAAAAGCACATACAAAATCTCCTGAGGGTAGTTTTTTGTGTGTGTGTTTTTAAAAAATCTACTTCCTTTTGCTTTTATTCAGTGGGCAGATATTTGAATCACAATCACATTTGAATTTCTAAACACTTGCATTTATGACATGTTAATGGTTTTTCTACAAATTATGTTTTTATTACACTGGTCTTAAACCTTCCTCACTGCATCAGTGCATTTACATGTTTGAATGATATTTCAAACTTTTTTTTTTGAAAGCCAAGAGTTTTCTTACATAAATTATAGTATGTGAATATTCAAATTTAATTGATTATCAAATTTGTTTTCATTTTTAAATGTTTTATATGTAATGTTTTATGCGTTTCCTTGGAAAAGGTCAAGAATATTTAAAAATTTTAGCGGCGGATTTGATACAGTGCATGAAAATTATCATGTATATATAGTCTACAGCATTTCGTCCTGATTATCCACTGTCTTCAACAATATCTGCCTATGCAGAGAAGGGTTGAAGAGGTAGTATCTGTCCATGTAGAGAATGGTTGATGGGCTGCTAGTGCCTGTCCATACAGAGAATGGTTGATGGGTTGCGAGTATCTGTCCATACAGAGGATGGTTGATGGGCTGCTAGTATCTGTTCATACAGAGGATGGTTGATGGGCTGCTAGTGCCTGTCCATACAGAGGATGGTTGATGGGCTGCTAGTATCTGTCCATACAGAGGATGGTTGATGGGTTGCTAGTATCTGTCCATGCAGAGAAGGCGTAGCAATATTTCCGCTGTTTATCATTGAAATATCAAACTTTTGTGATACCCCAGCACAAATACACTTCATTTCTCGGTACATTTTATTCTGTACAAATACACTTCATTTCTCGGTACATTTTATTCTGTACAAATACACTTCATTTCTTGGTACATTTTATTCTGTACAAATACACTTCATTTCTCGGTACATTTTATTCTGTACAAATACATTTCATTTCTCGGTACATTTTATTTTGTACAAATACACTTCATTTCTCGGTACATTTTATTCTGTACAAATACATTTCATTTCTCGGTACATTTTATTCTGTACAAATACATTTCATTTCTCGGTACATTTTATTCTGGACAAACACACTACATTTCTCGGTACATTTTATTCTGTACAAATACACTTAATTATTTCTCGGAACATTTTATTCAGTGCATTGACTCTAAAACAGTAACACAATCTCTAATAGGTAGTAAGGGTTAAGAGACGATTATGTGAAATCATGCATCTTTTTTATTTCGTATTACATGCTCATTCGAACTTTTTATTTTTATTCCATCATCTTGTAATTAATCAGGAAAATGGAATAACCAAACAGACGTGGCAGTAAAAACTCTCAAGCCCGGTACTATGTCCATCGACGCCTTCCTCTTGGAAGCCAATATAATGAAAAAATGCAAACACGACAAATTAGTGAGACTGTATGCTGTTTGTACGGATAAAGAACCAATTTACATCGTTACTGAATTGATGTCTCAGGGCAGTCTTCTTGATTACTTGCGTGGGGACGAAGGCGTAGTACTGAAGTTCATGCAGCTGGTGGACATCGCCGCACAAGTATGTATATTTATAAATGGAAACCGACAAGATGGATAGACTAGTTTTTTTAAAAAACAAGTTCACAAAGATTGAGGTGAATGTTCAGATGATGATCACATTGGAGTGAAAAACCCAATAAGAATATTAACAACCAGCATCCTAAAACACCTGCTATCAGCAATGCCTGTTTAGTTTTTAAAAATCGTTATCGCAAGTTGTTGTTAACAATGCAACGCATCCTCTGTAAAACGAAACTTGACGAAGAAATGTCTTAGCATTTACTCCGTATTGTTTCGCTCTCTTTATTGAAGAAAACTTCGTAGATCAAATTATGAAGCATTTTCTGTTTATATATTTATTTTTATTCCCCACACGTTCTTAACAGCGAGGTTTGTTTAATCGATTTTTAGCTCAACAAGCTCAAGTGATCGTCTCTGATTACCTTTGTCTGTCCGTCCGTCTGTCTGTCAACTTTAAAATTTTCACTACTCGGCCAATTTCAAAAAAACTTGGTATCAATCATCTTTGGATAAAGGAGATTCAAGTTTGTTCCTTAAATGGGAGACAATCAAGAAATGGACAAAACAGAGTTGGATCATTTAAAAATCTTCCCAAGAACCACTTGGCTGGAAAAGTTGAAATTTACATGAAAGCTTCCTGACATAGAATAGATTCAAGTTTGTTCAAATCATGGGGCACAGGGGTAGAGTAGATTATTTATGACAAGACCTTTAATTTGATACCATACTGTTTGACCTTGTGACCTTGGTCTTTGAGTTCGATTACTTTTATGAAAGCCCCATTTACTGAATATCTCCTGAACTAATCAAGGTAGAGCTTTGATATTCTGTATATAGATATCTTATGGCAAAACTTTACATTTCTTCCATGATCTATGATATTGTGACTTTGACCTTCTCCAGAACAGCAAGGTCATGATAGTCATATTGGTGTTGAAACATCCTCACACTGTGCGAATTCAAGTTTGGTTATGTTGTGATCCTTTGGGGGCTACGTTGGGGACATAATATGAAATCAACATTTTTCTTGAGAATAAAGATTTTAAAAAAATCTTTAAAAAATGACAACTGCTGAACAACAGCAAAGCCAAAGCGACTAAAGTGAGCAATGTGGCCCATGACACTCTTGTTTATTTAAGTAAAACAATTTAAGCAAAGGAGTTGTTAATATTTGTAAGATCACAAGATTTGTAAATACGAGAATACATAAGACTAATGATTATTCACAAAAACATATACTGCTGCAATGAAATAGCAATGCAAATTCTCAACGAGCAAATCCAACATATCATAAAAGTATTGCACGGTAAAAGTGAAATGGAGAATGTTTGATCCCTGTTTTTATCCTGTTAATTAGATTTTGTAATATAACACAGAGAAATAATGATGATTAATAGTAACCGTATTAATATCCTTCCATGAAATCGGGTTCGGTCTGATAATATTTATTTCAAGTCGGGATCATTAGCCCTTAAGAGCTATTTTCCCGACAGCGTCTTGAAGCGCGACTACAACTTTTTTTATATTTACAAAATATACATATTTTTTTTCAATATTTAGTGGATATATATGAGACATTTGCCACTTTACTTTCGGAAGATAACACCCCGTTGGGTCCCCAAATCCCTTAGCGATGGGCAAATGGCAACCAGAGCATCAGTATGCAGCGCCTTGTTGAAGCATATAAGGTCAAAAGATGAGTTTCGTTTGCGTCTGGTGGCAGTAGATGAGACATAGGTTCTTAGTATGAGCCAGAGAATAAAGCGCAGAGTCGTCAGTGGGTAGGGCCGGGGTCCCGAGGCTAAAGAAGTTCAAGATGCAACCATCTGCTGGCAAGGTGATGGCTACAGCATTGTGGGATGCCAAAGGCGTTATTATGTTGGACGTTTTACCCAAGAGACGTACAATAACTGGAGTGTATTCTGCAAACTTGCTAGACCAGTTAAAAACCACCATCCGCTTGAAACGCCGGGGTAAACTATCAATAAGTGTTTTGCTGCAACAGGACAACATTAGAGTACACACTTGCAAAATTGCAATGGATGCTGTAGAGTGAAACGAGTAAGAATTAATACCACATCCTGCCTATTCGCCTGACCTAGCTCCTAGCGACTTCTTCCTATTCTCAAGCTCGAAAAATTTCTTAGTTTGTGCCAGTATAGTAGATGTGAAGCGCTTTGAGCAGCATATACTGGAAAAGCGCTATATAAAAAACAATTATTCTTATTCTTATGGTGATTGTGAACTTCAACTGGATGAAAATCAAATATTCAATAAGAAGGAGAGAAATTCTAGTATAGAATCTGCATACTACTTTTACCTACAGCTGGTGGCGTGTTAGTAGGAGGGAAAAATTCTCAATGGGACGTAAAACAATTAATCAATCATTGCAGCTTTAAAGCAATGATATGACTAAAAATATTGCACCTCGATCTTACGTCACGAAGAATTTGACTCCAACTTTGTTAATGAATCAATCCGTTTTGAAAAATAGATGTTTTTTTTGATATGGTTACGATTAAAATTGGATTTTTTAAGTGATTTAAATCAATAAAATCGCCTAGGAACGGTTGATAAGCATATTTTGCATTTCTGTTAATTCAGGTGGCCAGCGGAATGGCGTATCTGGAAGAAAACAAATTCCTTCATCGAGATTTGGCAGCACGAAATGTTTTAGTTGGTGACAACAATTTGGCAAAAGTGGCAGATTTTGGTTTGGCGAGATTAATCGAAGATGATGAATATACCCCCAAGTCAGGTTCGTACTCAACAACAAAATGTCGAGGATTCCATAAGTATTTTAAATTTTTCATGAAGAATAACTGTCAGTTTTAACTTAACTGTGTGTTTGGGCCCGGTACATTAATCAGTTAAGGGTGGTAGATCCAGAATTACACGAAATGAGGATAATCTTAAATTTCTTGACAAACAAAATAGAAAATTAATGGAAAATGTTAAAACAAGGCCATAGTGAAGCCCACGCAAGCCGAAGGATTAAATCCGTTTGTGGCGTACAGTAATATTTTTTGACATTACTATGTTCTTATTTCTTTTATATTTCTTTTTTATGGTTACAACAATAAGTTTCAATTTTCAATGACTGTCGTGAATGTAAATTTGAGTTAAAATATTTTTTCCTGCAGTTAAATGTTTTATTCAATATTAAAAAAATCACAAACGCCTACAAAATAGTAAAGTATATGTATGTAGAATTTGTATGTTTTTTATCTTAAATTAAAAAAAACCCCATCTCTTATTTGTAAGAATTCGTCAGTTTCCGGGAGCCCCCTTGGAGCCACTGGGGGCTTCAAGGCAGCCCCAAAACCTCTGCCTTCTACTGCCCCGTTATGAAATTCCTGAATCCGCCCCTGTGATGGATGACCATCATCACCTTCTATGTACATTTACGATTTCTGATTCTGAATTTTATCTCTGGTCAAGATATATGTTGAATCAGAATACCCACAGGACTTTAATACCTTATATAGAAACATGAAATACCAATAAATTAAAATATATTGTACTTTTTCGCTTCCTGTGAAAGTTTATAATCGTCTAATACAAACAACGGTGTCATTTAAGGAGTGAAAAGGATTAGCATGATGGAGCATATTTTTCATTATCCACGTGTAAAATTCTGAGCATTATAAGAGTATAGGGAACGTCTTTGTGTCCAGGTGTGAAATTTAAAGTATTAAATACGAAAATCTCATGTTGTACAGGCTTAAATTAAGAAAATTATCTTTACTCTAGGTGTAAAATGGAAAGTATTAATACAGGAATATTCTTGTTGTCTAGACGTACACTGGAAAGCAATACGAAAATCGCTTTTTGTTATGGTGTAAAATGGAAAACATTAATATGAAAATTTCTTGTACAAATATAAAATGGAAAGCATTGATAGGAAAATCTCTTGTTGTACAGGTGCAGAATGGAAGCATTCATAAGAACATCTTTTATTATACAGGTGGTAAATTCCCTATTAAGTGGACCGCCCCTGAAGCCGCGTTATACGGTCGTTATACGATTAAATCTGATGTGTGGTCGTACGGAATCCTGCTGGTGGAGATTGTCACCCGCGGACAAACCCCGTATCCAGGTACATATCTTCACAATATCTGAAAAAGAACTGATCAGTTTGTAGCCAAAGAAATATTCACTGTTCACGGTGGATGTGACCAGTCAACAACAGCTTACTCCTCCTAGGTACCTGATCCCACCTCTTGTATATCCTGGAGCCCGTGTTTGTCCTCTGAATTTTGTAGATTTTATAGGATTTATGAGATTGATCACTGTTCGTTATCTTCACATGTTCAGTTAAAAATGATTCGTTTGATGTGTTATTGTATATCATTCTCAAGTAAGAAACACACAAAAGTGAC
The DNA here is from genome assembly GCA_024699665.1 of Ostrea denselamellosa. Classification (NCBI taxonomy): domain Eukaryota; kingdom Metazoa; phylum Mollusca; class Bivalvia; order Ostreida; family Ostreidae; genus Ostrea; species Ostrea denselamellosa. The sequence continues at coordinate 10,137,621 of JAMZEH010000019.1, read as the reverse complement.
ACTTCAACTTCACTTGGAGCTGTCATGGTAGCTCAGTGAAGGAGCGTTCGCTTCATAACCGGGGTGTGTGTGTGTGTGTGTGTGTGTGTCGTGAGTTCTAGCCCCGCTCGTGCTATGGCCACGTCAAACTTCAAATGTAAACATTGGTAGTGATTGTTCCTTCGCCAAACGCTCGGCATTTTGAAGTGAGAATCACGTCTCAATATGAGAATGGGGACGTCTTTATAGGAGTGAAATGTTCTCCAATAAAAAGTAAAATAGCACACACAAACAAACAGAGAACCAAAGTATTTATCACAATCGATCAAAATACTGTTTCTATATTTTAGAAAGACCTGATTATCAAATATTAGAAACTGAATTCTAAATTAGCATAATAATAATCACCCAATTATACTTACTATATCACTGATTTAAACTCTACATATAACTGATTCAGTTAACAAAATATCTCAAAGATTTGGAATGAATCTTTCTTAATAAAAGTACGACAACCACTTCCCACGAGACTTTGGCTCAGGTGAGCTAACAAAACTGAATTACTCCAAAACTATTTTCCGAGACTTAATTTAATTCAATACACATCAATTTATTGTAACAAGGACGCTATAGAATATCAATGATAAAAATAATACACTGATATCGCACATATCTCCGATTTGCTAAAATACGGAAATGAATATGTTTTGACTGCGACACGACCCTGTCCTGTTGAGACCAAGTTGACTGATATTAAGCGCTATACAATTCTTTCGTTCTAGGGATGATGAATAAAGAAGTTCTAGAACAAGTGGACCGTGGCTACAGGATGTCGAAGCCTGCCCACTGTCCGGACTCCATGTACGAGATGATGTTAAAGTGCTGGGACAAGAAAGCCGCGAACAGACCTACATTTGAGTATCTATCGGGGTTCTTTGATGATTACTTTATTTCCACAGAGCCAAATTATAAGGATCCAGACGACTATTAACTCATGTCCTCATGTTTCTTTTCGTGAGAGAGAGAGAGAGAGAGAGAGAGAGAGAGAGATTTCTTAAGTACATTGTATTCGTGAATTATACACTCAATGGAAACATATTTGAATTAATGGTTTTGTTTTAAATGCTATCATATGTATAACATTACTTAGACTATTTGTAGATTGAAAATCAATTACCGATATGCAGTTTGTATTGTGGATTAGCGTGCAAACCAATTTCTTATATATATATATAGAGAGAGAGAGAGAGAGAGAGATATAGATAGATAGATAGATAGATAGAGAGAGAGAGAGAGTTATGACACTGGACAATTGATTAAGTAAATGATGACAATACCTTGATTATATGATTTTACGTTGGTTACACGAATACATCTACAATGTAAGTATGATGCATGAAATGGAAATTTATTTTCATTCAGACCTTGTAAATTATGTTTATAACTCAATAAAGTATTAAAAATCACTACATTTAATCAGCGTCAGTTCGAATGATGTTGAGACCAATTTTTAATTGTGTAGACAATGGACTGAAAAATGTCTCTTACCATGCAACATCTAGCAATTTTATACAAAGCCTTATCTGATTGATCTACAAAATCACGTGCAAGGGAGAATTCCTCAAACATCAAATTTTCGAATAATTTTCTACCCCTTCGGGAACCTTGTACATTTTTTAACATCAAGGTAAAGGTGGTATATTGTGATGACACATAACGAGTCCTCAAGTAAACTCTCATATATTGTAACTTGTAAGGTGCAAAAGGAATTTGTTCAAATGCGAAGTGAAAGTAAAAGTTTAGTAACACCACACTCTGTTTCCAGTATTTCTTAATTATATCCCCTTGGCATGCGGCATGGCCCCTTCATTTGAAAAGAAACATCCAATGACTTATCTCAAAGGATGCTAAATGACAAGTTTAGATATAATTGGCCTAGTGACTTTTTTGAGAAGAGAAAAGAGGGAAAGCTCATGCCCAACAGACGCTGGAGAAAATTTGATCAGAAAATCTTTTTCAAGTGTTGTAAAAAGTCAAGAAAAAACTTTATATAAACGTCTCATTTGGAGACGGTCACTATTGTCGGTGAAGGGCTGCAAAATTTAGGCCTATGCTCGGCGTTTATGGCCTTTGAGCAGGGAGGGATCTTTATCTTGCCACACCTGCTGTAACACTAGCCATTAGGGAAAGGAAGAATAACGCCAAGGGGGGGGGGGGGGTTATGATATTCAAACACAGTGTCGTACAAAATGCATTTGTTTTACAGTTTCGTGGATTAGTAAGAATTAAATTACCAGTGTCATTACTTAGCATTATAAATTTATTATTTGCTTTTTTTGATCGTAATTTTGTGAAGTTTCACGGTCATTCCTATGGTTACCTATGCTTCTATAATGACGCATGGTTTGAGAATGAAAATAAAATCCACCGCCAACCATTTCATCATCCAAATTTTACCTGGTCAATCTGTTCAATGGAAGTTAAGATCTATGAGATAACGGAAGTCATATCCAGCGAAGATAAGATTTATATGTAAAGATACCTAAACTACCATGTGATAATTCTATATATTATTTGGTATGTATCTGAATATCGATCTATCGGATCTTTACTAGTATTAAAGTTTGTAAACTTTATCGCAGAGGAGAACAAAATTTTAATTACTTCCCCTCTACAAAAAATATGCGCATGCCCCCTTGGAATGAAGGAGGACTGAACCAAGACGATATACTCACATGTAGAGCCAAAAACAATGTTTTGAACATTCTAGTGGCGGAGATAGCAAATGTATCATCAGATCAGCGAAAACAACAATAGCCACCAGTATCAATCTGATTGTCAGGCAGGCTGTACACACCGGAAGTTACCAATTAAAAGTCACTTTATAACCCATGGTATTATTCCGCCATTGGAATGATTAATGTTTTCTGTCTGAAAGTAATTTATTTCAAATGATTTACCTGGATGTTATGTAACCGATTTATCAAATAGCGTTCTTTAGTAGAAAACGAAAAGTTTGTTGAAATACGAAATAATCCGTGACAAAAATCATTCGCGCCAGATCACAACTTATAATAATTTCATCTGATTGTTTGTTTGTTTGTTTTACGTCCCGTCGAGAATTTTTCACTCATATTGAGACGTCACCAGCTGTAGGTGAAGTACCACAAATTTAGACCTATGCTTAGCGCTCAGTGTTCTTTAACGTGCCAACGCCTACCGTGACACGGGACCTCCATTTTTAAGGTCATATCCGAAAGACCTGTGATTCTCACTTCTAAATGCCGAGCGTTTGGCGAAGGAGCAATCACTACCTATTTTTCGTCTTAGGTTTGACACGGCCATGGCACGAACTCACGACCTCCCGGTTACGAAGTGAATACTCAAACCACTTAGCTACCGCGACCGTAATTTCATCTGAATTATGTCTGTGGTTAATAATACAGAGAGACAAGGCACCATATATCCATCTTATGAGCTTAAGAAAAGATTCCTAAAATGATTTAAAGACAACGTTTGCATAGTTTTATCCACGATGTCATATAAACAAGTAAGCTTGTGCCGATACCAGTGGGATTTATGTCTTTTTCTCTTTAGCTAAGTTCAAACGTAAGCATTACTCCATAAATACTAATAACTTGCTATGGTGTTTGTTTGATTAGTAATCTTGATACATTTTAAATCAGACAATGTAAAAACAATGTATTACGAGGGCGGGTCAACAAGTAACCAGCCTGAATTATTACCGGTTGAAATCCACCTCTTCTTTTGTAGTTGTCCTCTAGTGTGATGCCCTTAGACCAACGGTGTTCAAGTGCCAGAACTGAAAACGTCAGGGTCCTTTCCATTGACCCACTCCTCAACTACCGTCAAGACGTCTTCGTCAGACCGGCAATGACGTCCACGAATATCCTTTTTCGAGTTTGGTTGATTGATTGTTGTTTGTTTTACGTCCCGTCGACAATTTTTCACTCATATTGAGACGTCACCAGCTGTAGATGAAGTACCACAAATTTAGAACTATGCTTAGCGCTCAGGGCCGTAGCAGTGAGGGTTCCTTAACGTGCTAACGCCTACCGTGACACGGGACCTCCGTTTTTAAGGTCATATTCGAAAGACCCGTGATTCTCACTTCTAAATGTCGAGCGTTTGGAGAAGGAGCAACCACTACCTATTTTTTGTCTTAGATTTGACGCGGCTATGGCACGAGCGGGGCTCGAACTCACCACCTCCCAGTTACGAAGCGAACGCTCTAACCACTGAGCTACCGCGTCCGTTGTTTTGTTTTTTTCGAGTTTGGGAATAGGAAGAAGTCGCTAGGAGCTAGGTTAGGCGAATAGGCAGGGTGTGGTATTAATTCATACCCGTTTCGCTCTACAGCATCCATTGCAACTTTGCAAGTGTAGACTCTCGTGTTGTCCTCTTGCAGCAAAACACATTTGGGTTTGTACAGTCTCCTCTAAAGTCAGCATTTCGCAAATTTATAGTCGTTATAACGATCTAGTTTGCCAGCACAACTTTCCATTAGGTCAAATGCTGTCTGACGTGTTTCATACCAATTAATTGTTAGGCCGTGCTTGGTACACTGATTCTGACTATGGATTAATCCGTTTACCTGATCGGGATGTAGGGCTCATGGCGGATGTAACCAGTCGACAGGAATGTTTACTCCTCCTAGACACCTGATCCCATCCCTATTATGTACAGGGGTCCGTGTTTGCCCATCTCTCTGATTTTTATTTGCTATAGGACTTACGAGATTGAATACTGTTAGTTATCTTAGCCTTTACAGTTTTATATAGATTACCTCGGAGTTTTTTCACGAATGGCGGCTCTCAGCTGGTCTAGCAAGTTTGCATACTACACTTCAGTTATTGTACGTGTCTTGGGCAAAAAGTCCAACATAATAATGCCTTTTGCGTTACAAAATACTGTGGTCATCACCTTGCCAGCAGATGGTTGCGTCTTGAACTTCTTTATCCTCGGGGACCCCGGTCCTACGCACTGACGACTCTGAGCTTTATTCACTGGCTCATAATAACGATTGGTTGAATGATTACTGTTTTCCGCCACACTAAAATATTATTCAGTTATCTGGTGGCGTCCAGTTTTTGTTGATGGAGGAGAGAGCCCAGATACAGTGTATCCGGGAAGAGACCATCGACCTTTCGAAAGTAAACTGGCAAACTTCCTCACATATATCGGCGCGAGCGAGAATCGAACCCGCGTCGACTAGAGGTAAGAGGCCTTGTGATTTTGAGGACAATGCTCCATGTGAAATGCCTAATGCCTGCGCTATTTCTTCCCCCTGAATTCGCCTATCAGTGTATACCAGATCCCGAATTTTGATACACAGAGAATGTAATGTAATCAAACACAGAGAATGTAATGTAATCAAACACAGAGAATGTAATGTAATCAAACACAGAGAATGTATTGTAATCAAACACAGAGAATGTAATGTAATCAAACACAGAGAATGTAATGTAATCAAACACAGAGAATGTAATGTAATCAAACACAGAGAATGTAATGTAATCAAACACAGAGAATGTAATGTAATCAAACACAGAGAATGTAATGTAATTAAACACAGAGAATGTAATGTAATTCGTGTAGAAAATACGGTATTGTAACTTAATATTTACAAATTAAGAAATTTCAGAAATACTCTTAAGATATACAACAAACCACTCCTCCTATCATAGATTAACAGAGACAACACAATGCATTTAAGTACACCATAAAGCCCTGTCATAAACTATTATAAAGAAATGACTTCTGTTTAGATAAGGATGTCAAACCTAATTTATCAGGCTTTTATCCCCATCCACAGTTTCAGCAATATTTCAAACCCTGAGGTAATGAGTTAAGTCCCTGCCCTGCAGCTAAGGTTCTATTGCTGGAGTTACTTTGAAACATCACTCAAACACTAATGGTTTCTGAAAAGGTCTATGTATCATTCGTTATTTGATTGAGCCATGCCTCTTGTCGTTATAAATTATGTATGACCAGAATTAGGCAGATCGTGAGATGGCATAAAGTCTAATTTGTAAACGAAGACAATGCAAAACGTGGTTCAAACAAGACAATCATTTATGTCATATGTAGGTTTTTTTTCAAACAAACAATTATTGCTATACTGCATATTATGTAATGTTTTGAAACAGGAAGTGATGATTGGAAATAAAATAAAAATAGTTAATTGATTGTTTGTTTGTTTTACGTCCCGTCGAGAATTTTTCACTCATATTGAAACGTCACCCCCTGTAAATACCACAATTTAGACTTAGGCTTGGCGCTAAGGACCGTAGCAGTGAGGCTTCTTTAACGTGCCAACGCCCACCGTGACACGGGACCTCCGTTTTTAAGGTCATATCCGAAAGACCTGTGATTCTCGCTTCTGAATGCCGAGCGTTTGGCGAAGGAGCAATCACTACCTATTTTTTGTCTTAGGTTTGACGCAGCCATGGCACGAACGAAGCTCGAACTCACAATAATAAGCCTCAGAGGAACACTTCTATAGGTTCGTTTTACAGGTGTAGTTCCACAGTAACGCTTTGTCAATTTCCTGATGCATAAGGCTTGTGTGCAAATTTAGAACATTCACTGTATAAAATATATGTTTCAGTGAAACACCACAGAACATAAAATTCATTTACATTGTGTAAAAGTACATTAAGATATGACTGTCATGTGATATTACTAATTATGGTTACCTTTATTATAATCACAATTACTAGCCACTGAATTGCCAGCATCGCTAGAGTTCCATAACCATTCCTAATCTTAGCACGTTTTCAGTTATACCCTTTTTCTAGTTGTACATTACATAGAATATAAAACGTAATGACAAATGATTTGATGTCAGAAAAAAGGGGAAAATAAGAGAGTTATCATGAAATTTGTTTCATCTCCAGACATATTCATCACGCACGTGTTTCCAAATTTACTCCATCCGTCACTGATGTAATAATAAAGTCGTCTTACGAGCTCGAAAATTAGCGATTCCTTTAAATTTAATTACCGATTTCAGCTGGAAGCCTCGTACTTTGTCATAAAACTTAGAAGTTGTTGTGCTCAATGTAGCAAACACTGCTTTGCGAATGGAAGCGAAAAACAACTGCAACTTTTAGCAGTGTTCGTTTGTTAAAAAAGCCCTCCAACTGATTTACATTAACCAACAAAATGAACTATAATGCATATCGATCATTAATATCATGCATGCAGTGAAAATGGAAATATAAATTCTTCTTTTTATTATCAATGCATTCATTATGGCATTCATTATGGCATAACTTAGCTAAAATTGGCATTATCTAATGTCTGCTTCTTTATGAAAATCTTCAGTTGTGAAATAATACCCGAGAGCAGGCAAACCATTTGAAGAATGTGAAATTAATTTATAGCTAAAATAGCCACCATTCATCATTGTCATATAGTTCTATTGAGATTAGTGTGCTATATTTCAGGTGACTGTTCATAGTCAGGATTACTCCGCTAACCCGAAAAAGAGCAAGCGCTCCTGGTGACCGGTCACATCCGTCCTGGGTCCTCTATCTTGATAGCTTAAACGGAATATTCCAAAACCAAGCAACCTTTGTTCTGAGTCCCTATTGATTGATTGTATATAGTTTTACGT